>RJWJ010000784.1:0-152925 GCA_004363605.1 Indri indri | reverse complement strand
GTTGCTGTGAGCTAGGCTGACGCCACGGCACTCGCCCCAGGCAAGAGAGTGAGACTCTGTCTCAAAAAAAAAAAAAAAAACAAAAATAGAGACATGTATTGAAGACGATACAAGATACAAGAAACATTGTACATAGGACAATGACAACTCAGTCCCCTTCAAAACAGGCACCTTGGGACCTCACGCGGTTCTCCCAGCGTCTCTTACCCAACTGTACACGTTCAACATTCTCAGGTGTTCTGCGTGTTGCAGGCCTTCCAGAACGAGGATCACTTTCAACAGATTCTCCATCGTCTTTGAAGCGTTTGTGCCACACTTTTATTTGCGCCGCACTCATTGCCTCGTCCCCGAAAGCCTTCTGAATCATCTGAATAGTTTTTGCGGAGGACTGTTCAAGCTTAAAGCAAAATTTGATGCAGATTCGTTGTTCTACTCGCTCAGTCATTTTGAATGCGATGGCCATGCAGTGCGCATGCTCACTCAACGGAGTCTAGCGCCCACTGGTTAGCACAGTGACATGTCATTGTTCACGCATGCGCATCCCAGTCCCCTCGCCTTGGCTGCCAGGTTACATCCATGTTGCACAAACCATTCTCATATTGACAATGGCTGGATACCTTCTGGACAGACCTTGTATATATGCACATATAAATGTATTTAAATGTGTATGTATATATGTACGTATATACCTGTAAGTATACATATATGTATATACTTTAATTATTTATTCCTAATATTGTTTATTTATGGTTTTTCTCTCTTTGTTATTTTGCTTAATTACATTACTTGTAATTTTGTCTTTTATTTAGTTTTTGTCCAAAGAACTAGATTTTAGGTTCTTTTTTGAACCTAAAATTTTTCTCATATTTTTAAAGCATTTGCTTTTTAAGTTTTCTTCCTTCTTTTGGTTTTTATAGGTATTCTTTTACAGTTTCATGAGTTGAGTGCATAACTCATTTAATTTAAACTATTTTTTGTTGTTTGTTTTCTTTTTAATAAATGCGTCCGTGGGTTTTGATTATAGTAATTCTCTCATGGTTGTTTAGTTCTAAATACTTTGTCATTCCAGTGTGATTTCTTTTTTACCTACTATATTTTTTTTCCTTGCTTATACAGATAACTGATTTTATTTTTTTTTATTTCAGTGTTTTACGGGGGTACAAATGTTTGGGTTACATATATTGCCCTTGCCCCACCCAAGTCAGAGCTTCAAGCATGTCCATCCCCCAGACAGTGCGCACTGCACCCATTAGGTGCATATATACCCATCCCCTCCTCCCATATTTTTAAGGAGCATTTTTTAGTTCTCAAAAAATGTAGAGTTTTTTTTAATCATTCTCGTTATTGAATTCTAATTTTCTTATGGTCAGTATACATGGACTAATTTATAGCCTTTGACATTTATTGAAACTTTCTCTCAGATGCAGCATTTGGTCAATTTTTTTCTTTTCTTTGAGACAGAGTCTTGCTTTGTTGCCTGGCTAGAGTACAGTGGCATGATCATAGCTCACTACAACCTCAGACTACAGGCACGTGCCACCACGCCTCGCTAATTTTTCTATTTTTTTTGTATAGACAGGGTCTTGCTCTTGCTCAGGCTGGTCTCAAACTCCTGACCTCAAGCAATCCTCCTGCCTCAGCCTCCCAGAGTGCTAGGATTACAGGCATGAGCCACCATGCCTAGCCAGTATTTGGTCAATTTTTATATTAATAAACATTCTAGATATGTCTGAAAATACAATATTTTCTCTTTTTGTTACTTATGCTATCTAGATTTTATCCTATTGCATTTTTTATTCCAATAAGCATGTTTTCATTTTCAGTTTATAATTGGTTCTTTTTCATTTAAACCTGTTCTTGTATTATTTCTACCTATTTTTGTTTCATGATATGGGGGTTTCTTTTGTAGTCTATGATTTTGTCATATATCCGTTTGTGCATCCTAAGAATACTTGAAGTCTTTATCATACTATACTTCAAATTACTTTAATCTGGGATGAATTCATGTTGTGATTATTGACATTATTAACTTTGTTCTGAACATTTCTTCACGTTTGGAATTCCTATTCGTGGGCACAAACATTTGTTTGTTTTTGTTTCTTTCTCCCTCTATTTTATCACACCTGGTAGTTTCAGAGTTTCCTTATTTTGGCCAAAGTCCCCAGTCCAGAGTTAGATCTCATAATGCAGTATTTTAGATTTCCTATTCTGTTATGTTACCAGAGACTATCACAGACACAGTTAATGAACCAATGGGCTACTTGGTTTAGCAAGGTTGTATTTGTGTCTTTCTGTCTCTAAGCCTGTAGTTCCAGATAAGCTATCACCCTAGTCAGTGCTTGGCAGCAGTTTTTATTCAGCTTCTTTTCTAGAGCTCTTTTTTGATCTGAAGTTATGAACCTGGCTCTAGTCTGTGTCTTGACTTTCACCCCACAAGAGCTATTTTCACTTCTACTTATTTTTTGGACTTAGAGCCCAGTAAGTCTAGGGCTTGGCTCAAATCATAGCTTTGCATTTTGGGGGTTTTTTCTAGTCTGTGAAAATGTTCATCTTGTTTTGACTAGACTTTGTCTGCCTGTCTGTCGGTCTCTCTATCTCTCCACTTCATCTATTATAAAATGTACTTGGAATAAAGGGAGTGTATCAAAGGATAATTTACTGAGCTATCTCTGGCTGGAAATCTACCTAAGCTTTTTAAGGAATTCTTTAAAAGAAAGAGAGAAAGACAATAGAGAAAGCATTCAGTTTCTAAAGGAGCAATGAAAGATTGTCTCTGTTTATAAGATAATTCTCTGCTAGAAAAGTAGACAAGTTAATTACAATTTCTGCCAATTCTCCTCCAATAGTCAGAGCCCTTACTGCTACTTTCTTATTGTCTGGCTGCTTCTGCCCTCACTCAGGACTGCTTCTTTCTCCTCCCCCCATTTAAAACTTCTTCTCTTCCTTGAAGAGTCATCAGTGCTCAGCATCCTGTCAATTCAGTCATATAATTAAAGTATTCAAACTAAATTATAAATAAAGATTGAGACTCCAGTGAGTACTTAACCACTCAATATGCGGAGTAGAATTTGCATGTGAGTGGTAATGCAAGGAGGGAGAGTTGGCATTGATTACATGTCTATTCTTACAACCAGACAAAGGCCCGGGAACAGCATGAAGAGCCTCTGAAATGAAGCCACTTGACGTAAGGAGGTACCAGTAATTCTGCCATAATAAAAATTACCTGCTAGAAAGTGGGGCCAACATGAATGAAAGGGTTTTCCAAGGCAGGATCAAAGCGAAGTGTGTGTATAAATGTGTGTTTGTGTCTCTGTGTGTGGGTACACATAAGCACGTGCTGTAAGCTGCTACCCACGGGAGTAAAAGCAGAAGTATTAACCCAAAGGGCTTCCAGTTACCATCTGGAATGTCTGGGAATTACTGACCAGGATTATAAGAACTATATTATTTCTCCATGTCTGTTATTTTTGCTTTCTATGAGGGTTAGTAGTGAATCTAAAAATTAAACCAAAAGGACCCAAGGGCTTATCTTTGAGAGGAGCAAGAGGTGAAGCTGGCCACTGTAGTCCATTCCATTGCCAGGCTTGGGGAGAAGAATGGTCCCAACCAATAGAGTATAGTGGTAACAACTAAAGGCATAAAAGACAAAATGAGTGTCAGGGACCTTCTGCATAGAATCTGGTCTGAGTTTGAAAGAGATCGTTAGCCATCAAAAGACCTATATTGTGGCATGAAAATACCACCTCCTCCACCCTTACTTAGTTTTGCAGGTATATAAAACATGGAAAATCTTTCAGCTCAGTTACATATATGCGCTAAAGGAATCCCTGATGGAGTCTCTGGCCCTCTTCACAGAAAAATGCGTATGTGAGTTTTGTATAGAATTTCAGGGAGTTTGTGGATGCCTGGTTTAAGGTATCTGCCTGCCTAGGAGAAGAGGAGTTTTGCATAATAGACTGTAAGGGTTTCAAATTAACAACTTTCATAGGAAGTAAGTCCTCATGGATTCCCCTAATTTTACCCCAAACCTTTCAATTCTTTGGGGTAGTAGATATTATCTTCATTGGTGTTTATTCCATTTCTGGTAATGATCCCAAATTCTGATTCGACAGTATTGTCCAAGCACCTCCCATCCTGGGTATCCCCAAATCCACACATAAAAAAGAAAATTCCAAACAGAAGTAATTGATATTACTCTCCATGGACCATTCTGGTCCATGAGATCCCTAATACCCAAAGAGATATCTGGTCCACACACTGCATCTATCACTAGTTTCTTTTATTCATGACCCTAAACATTGATGTTTTCCTTTAGGAAAAAAAATTTGTTTTTGGGACAGAGTCTTGCTCTGTTGCCCTGGCTAGACTGCGGTGGTATCAGCCTAGCTCACAGCAACCTCGAACTCCTGGGCTCACACGATGCTCTTGCCTCAGCCTCCAGAGTAGCTGGGGCTACAGGCATGCACCATGATGCCTGGCTAATTTTTTCTATTTTGGTAGAGATGGGGTCCTGCTCTTGTTCAAGCTGGTTTTGAACTCCTGAGCTCAAACTATCCTCCCACCTCTGCCTCCCAAAGTGCTAGGATTACAGGCATGAGCCACCATGCCCTGCCCATAAATTTTTCTTAAGTGAATTTTCATTACTTTCTTTGAGATTATCATACATATTTTGGATCCAATGCACACAAAGGGTGTTTCATCAACTTTAATGTTGTCTCCTTCAGTAATATGGACATGATATTAGGAGGGTTTCCTAGAATTGGCACAATCATTCCCATCTCAAGCTTCTCCCCCGTTGTTAAGAGGAGCGATAGTTAGGGTTTCCTATCAACATCACAGTCCTGCATTCGGTAGGTTTTTTTCTCCCTCTCTCAGAGATTCCATCTTAGACCTTGACCGTTCATCTTCAGCAGGCGATACTGTAGTCACTGGACCAACCCCCAGCCTTGATCTCTCTACCGGAATCACAGTGACATTTTGATTACGGGGATGAGATCTGGAACTTAAGTAGTTGAGAAAAGAGATGATCCCTAGGGGAAGAGAAGAATTTGAGGTGAGGTTCAACAGACAATGGCCTTTTGCCTTTTGAAATTCTCACTCATCCTTTAATACTCAGTTTGGTAGTATTTTTTGGTGAACCCTTCTATCCCCCAGCAGAGTTACTTTACTCTCCTGTGCTCCCATTGCTCCATAGACTTGTTTGGACAAAGCTTGAGCCTCCTGGATTCAAATCATAGCTTACTACTTTCTGTGTGGTCTTGGGCAAGTTACTCAACCTATTCATGCCTCACTTTGTGAAAGAACAGGTTACTAATTCTAGGTTTTCACCATATCCCACTGACTCTCCATGCATAAATATTCTGAATAGGCACAGTCAGTGATTCCATTTCTCCTGGATTCCACTTCCCTTTCCAGAAGTGATTTCCCTATCCATCCTTCTGGCATAGGGCAGCGGACTAACTCACCAGTAAACATGCATAAGAAGTCGCTCCACCAGTTAAGATGGTAGGTCCACAGAAGATCTGACTCCATGGCATCCGTAGTATGCCAGTGAACCTGGGCCACAAACAGGCTGAGGCAGAGAAGCAAGCAGGTGGCTAGGACCAGTAGGAAACATGTCACGACCCATCAGCGTCTTCAGTCTGCCTTGACCACCACCCCCAGCTCTTCTTCTGCCTCCAGTGGCCATATGTATGGCAAGAATCAAAAGGATAAAAACTTGAGGATTGACCAAGATGAGGGAGAGAAAGGGGTCTCTACCCTAGTAAGGTCTGCTAAGGTGTGTTCTGTAAAATAAGATGAGGCAGGTAGCTGGCAACTTGGTGTTGGTACTGAAGAAGAAGAGCAAAGGGGTAAGAAAGAGTTCGAAAGCCCCACAGAGGAACTTTGGTACCTTGACTATTTTGCCATGGTGTTACCCCGCCAGTCTAGGTCTGTACCTGAGATGAAGCTGAGCATGGATATCTTCAGATCCAGGTTGCGGGTCGTGCTTCCTCTTCTAGGGAGGCAAGAGCTGAAGAGCCAGCCAAGGCCAATGAGCATGGTGAGGACGGAGATGAGGAAGAAGGCCCTGGAATATTGGAGATAATCTTCAAGAAGAGGAGGAAAGGAAAGGCTTGATTAGTGCAGCGAGGGACGTCCCCTTGAGAGTCTCAGAGAAGGGAGGAAACACAAAGCAGAGCGCGCTACGTGGCATCCTCTTTCCCAGCTCTTCCCTGTCACTTGGAATTTCTTTACTATGATTAAGGTAAAGATGATGTACAAATACTTCTGGGTGCATAAATGAAAACTTAGGGCCAGGCGTGGTGGCTCACGCCTGTAATCCTAGCACTCTGGGAAGCTGAGGCAGGAGGATTGTTTGAGCTCAGGAGTTCAAGACCATCCTGAGCAAGAGTGAGACCCCGTCTCTACTAAAAATAGAAAGAAATTGGCTGGACAACTAAAAATATGTATATATATATAAAATTAGCTGTATATATATGTATATATATATAAAATTAGCTGTAGTCCCAGCTACTCGGGAGGCCGAGGCAGGAGAATCCCTTGAGCCCAGGAGTTTGAGGTTGCTGTGAGCTAGGCTGATGCCACGGCACTCTAGCCAGGGCAACAGAGTGAGACTCTGTCTCAAAAAAAAAAAAAACTTAGATGTAAACTAGTCTATAAGACTAGTCACAAAATGGATTAAAACTTTTTCTTGTTTCTAATTCTAATGCTAAAAGTAATCCATTTTTAATATAAGTATTGGAAAGACTATAAAAGTATGAAGAAGCAGGAAGAAAATCAGACACAATCCTATTACCTAGAGGCAACCATTGTTAACATTTGATTTTATTTCTTTCTATTATTGTTCGACCTTCTGTACCTGGTGGATATGATACTAGATATCATGGGGGTTACCTCTTAAGATTATATGATTTTTCCCAGGTTTCTGCTGTAAACATTATTTTTAATAGCTACAAAATAGTCTATCATATTAATGTACTTTGCTTAATGATATACCCATTGTTGAACTTGGAGTTTGTTTCTATTTGTTTTTTCTCTTTCAGATGTATCTGTCATGTACAGACCTTGTCAGCCTGTGACTACAAAACGAAGTCACATTTACTTTTACTTTGGCTTCTTGTAATGATTTCAAGCCCCAATTTACCAAATTGAAGAAATTTAACCCTGCAAAAATATCTCCCCATTTTTTTCTGAGACCACCCAAGGGGGGCTCATATTTGTTCAAGAAGAGGTCTGCCAACCTACAGAATGGAAGAAAATATTTGCAAATTACTCATCTGACAGGGGACTAATATTCAGAATATATGAGGAACCAAAGCCTTCAACAGCAAAAAAGCAAACAATTTAAAAAATCGGCAAATGATCTGAATGGACATTTCTCAAAAGCAGACATACAAATAGCCAATAGATATATGAAAAAATGCTCAACATCACTAATCATCAGGGAAGTGTAAATCAAAGTCACGATGAGGTATCACCTTACCCCAGTCAGGATGGCTATTATCAAAAAGACAATAAATGCTAGTGAGAATGTGGAAAAAAGGGAACTCTTATACACCGTTGCTGGGAATGCAAACTAGTATAGCCACTATGGAGAATGGTATGAAGGTCCCTCAAAAAATTATAAATAGAACTACCACATGATACAGCAATCCCACTATGGGAATGTCTCCAGAGGAAAGGGCATCATTATATTGGAGAGGCATCTGCATCCCCATGTTTGTTGCAGCCTTATTCACAATAGCCAGCAGATGAATGGATAAAGAAGACGTGGTACGTACACACTGTGGAATAATATTTAGCCATAAAGAAGAATGAGGTCCTGTCGTTTGCAGCAACATGGATGGAACTGGAGGACATTACATTGAGTGAAATAAGCCAGGAACAGAAAGTTAAACATCAAATATTCTCTCCATATGTGGAAGCTAAAAAAAGTTGATCTGATGGAAGTAAAAAGTAGCACAGAGGATACTAGTGAATAGGAAGGGTAGGGGGAAGGAGGGACAGGGAGAGATTTGGTAAAGGATACAAAATTACAGCTCAATGGGAGGAATAAATTCTAGTGTTCTATACCACTGTAGGATGACTAGAGTTAACAATAGTATGTTGTATAGTTTCAAATAGGTAGAAGGAAGATATTGAATATTTTCAACACAAAGAAATGATAAATGTCTGAGATGGTGGATGTGCTAATTACCCTAAGCTGGTCAGTATACATTACATGTATTGAAACATCAGTATGCTTGCCGTGAATACGTACAACTATTTGTCAATTTAAAAAGTTAAATTAAAAAAGAAGAGGTGTGTTAACGTTCCTTTGCTCCAATGCCATCACGCAAGTGCCACACCACTCCTCCCCTCGTCGCTTGGCTCCGGGTCTCTGTTCTCTTGGGCTCTGCCACTGCAGATTGGATGTTGGTAAGAGAGCGGGAGGGTGGGTGGAGGGGGGATGTTAAACCTTCCTTTTTTGCTACCACATCCCTAACGTGGAATGGATTCTTCCCTTGACTTCCCCATCAATAATTTATTAAAGATTTAAGAAATAGAGGATAACTTACAGTGACAAATGGATGTAGCTTTTCTGAGATACCAGAGACCCAGCAATATCTTCAATATCCTATATAGGGTGCCTCTTTGTCTGGCTTCTTTCCTGTCCCAGTGTGGCAGGGGCTAGCTCATCCCACCACTGAAAGTTCTCTAAGCACTTCTATGCCTAAGAATCCAAGTCCAGCTTCCAACTAACTAAGAGAGAAGAAATTATGTACCAATGTATCAAGTGTATCCCAGTCTAATATCTGCCTTTTAAGTTTCATTTTGTTCTCCAGAACATGACACTTACTAATATGATCAATAATAGTCATTTTCATTACCCACAGGGGTAAATTTTTCTGTGGCCCCAACAAGTTAGCTATATTAAAATATAATAATTCAAGAGCAGCACATTTTCTAAAGACTAGGTCATTCATAATTATAATATAATTAGCAGCATATATACTATTATCAGTACACATAGCCTGCCAGAACCATCAGCCCAGATTGAGCTGTACGAAGCTCAGGGTAATAGGCATCTTTCGCAGTATTTAGCCCACCATCCCCCATGGACCCTAGCAGCCCTTGCCTATAGCCCTGGACCATTGCCTCAGCCCCCTGACTATAGCCAACTGGACCAAGCAAGGGAACCTGACTCGTGTTGGAACAATCTTATTTTTATGCTTGGAAATTTGGATTTCTCCTTCTGCTTGCTTGAACTAAGAAGATGTAAAGTTGGACTAGGATATCACCTTTTGGGCACTTACACACTAATAAAAAGGAAAAACTGAGCTGTAGAGATAAACCACAGATGAGTGACAAAGTGACTCTGCAACAACTAAGTGATCGACTGGCTTGATTTTCTTTGTCTGAGATTCCAGCTTCCTATGGAATCCGCTAAGGCCCAGCAAACTTCCTGCCCTCGGGAGTCTATGAGATTCTTCTGAATCTTTGTAAATAAGTTCGCTCTTTAGCTTGTAGTTCAAATGATTCTATAATAATATTCAAGATACCAAGGAGCACTGTTGAAGATATCTCCTGTCCAACTCGTCTAAGATATAAAGCCCCATTCCTCCTCTGCCATGAAGGGAAGACTGTAACTTCATATTCTTCTCACAGTCTTTTCTGTCTTAGCTCCTCATCTCCTGAAATCTACAAATCAAGATCCTCATAATTCCACAGCAACAGCTAAAGACTTGCAGCATACAAGAGTTTTAACCAAGTCTACTAGTAACAATCATATACAACCAAGTATATAACCAAACTAAACACTTAGCTTCAGATCTTAAACATCTGCATTTGGTTAACTTCAATAGTTTTTTTTATTCGTGTAACTAAAAAAAAAAAAAAATGGTCCCAAAGCTGAATTTAAGCTTCCTTTTCCTGTATGACCAAAACTGATTTCAGCTTTTACTTTTCTTTTTTTTTTTCTTTCGTTTTTGAGACAGAGTCTCACTCTGTTGCCCTGGATAGAGTGAGTGCCGTGGCGTTAGCCTAGCTCACAGCAACCTCAAACTCCTGAGCTCAAGTGATCCTCCTGCCTCAGCCTCCCGAGAAGCTGGGACTACAGGCATGCACCACCATGCCCAGCTAATTTTTTCTATATATTTTCAGTTGTCCAGATAATTTATTTCTATTTTTTTTTTTAATAGAGAAGGGGTCTCGCTCTTGCTCAGGCCGGTCTCGAACTCCTGAGTTCAAACTATTCTCCCGCCTCGGCCTCCCAGAGTGCTAGGACAGACGTGAGCCACCACACTCGGCCTGATTTCAGCTTTTAAATGGGAGTTTTTACAGCAGTTTACCCATCAAAGTTTCAAAAATCTTAGAATCCAAGTTACAAAAGATCCTGCTTGTATATTTCAGTAAGAAGCCTTGACACAGAAAGAGGAGTGCCCTAGATGAAATGTACACACCCATGTGTCACCCACGTAGGTCACCTGTTTTCAAAAATTTCTGAAGTTTTTCTTACTGCTGTGCTTTGATGTGAACTTAAGTTGCAAGAATATCAAGGCAAACCTCACAGCTTACTAAAAGCAATGAAGCTAACACTCTGGAAAAAGGAAGGATGTCTCTTTCTATTTGGAAGGGATGAGAAACTTGGTAAGAGTTTTGCTGGTGTTCTCAGGATCAGCCTGATCAGTGATGCTGCCCTTAAACGTACTATCAGGTAGGACATGAAAGCTATCAAGACTAACGCAGGCACCACCCACCAGAAAGCAGTAGCGTTCTATGGCATCCCCTCACATCTCCGTAAAATGAAAACATTCACCATTTGGCAGTTTGTAAATGACGGTCAGCATCTCCTCGTACTGTTGTGGAAGTAAAACTTTGCCAAGGAGGTTTTGGAAAGTGACAGGGGTAGGCCTATCAGCTGTCCCACTCTTGTGAACAAATAGGTTTTGTTGACACTAGAGGCTTTTCTCTAAGCCTGCTGACGCCCTGGAAGGAGGCAGTGGGGAAACCAAGATGACATGAGAAGAAAGGAGTGGAGGAGAGAAGCCAGCCGTATTTACACTGAGCCCCTGGTGTCAGCTGTTCCAAAGAGATTTGCCAGCAGGACTCCCTTCACTGCACCCTAGGTCCTTCAGCATAAACCAAGGCCAGGATAGGGACACGGCACTGCAAAAGGATCAAAGAGCTAGACTGAACGCTGGGGTGGGGTGTGGATAGGATTCTGGGGATGAAGAAGTTGCTGGGGGACACGAGCTGGGAAATCAGCTCACTTATTTAGCCAATTCTAAGCTGCCATGCTGTTGCCAGCGTGACTTCATTCCAGGCACATGAGGCCAACACAGAACTTCCCCAGGCCTAGGGGAAGTGTTAAAAGAAGGTGGTTTTGGAATGGAAAAAATCCTGGGTGGGAACCTAGCATCCTGGAGAGAAGTCTGGGAAATCTGCTTGGTATTAGATTCCCTTGGAATCCAACTGGAGTGCCAGAATAAAGCATCCCTGCACAGCTTGGCGATGTGAATTGCATGGTGGTCCCTGGGGTCCTAACTCTAGAGTGCCCAGTGCCTTGACTAAAAGACCTACCCTTTCTTTCCCACCCTCTGCAAAACTGTTGAAGTTACTCTCTGGCAACACATCCTTTATATCACGGTCTGATCTCACTAATGCTATGGGGAGATAACAGAAAGGTCTTTTCCACACTTGAGGCCTCTTAGGAAAAGTGAAGGATAACGTCCTCTACTCCCCATCCCTTCTTCATCCCATTAGCAACAGCTACAGCAGAGAGGCTATCAGTCATCTAGACCCAGGTCGAGTCAGATACAGGGCCATGACGACCTGAAGTGAGCCCAGGACTTAAGAATATGAGCACACATGTTCTTGAATGCACCCAAGCTAGCCCCTGTGAAACTCGTAGAAATGACTGAGGACACTGTCAGGTAGAGGGAATAAATTCTCGTGATCCAATAGGTAAAAGTTCGAAGTCATTGAAATGGATAAAAATTATTTGACAATAATATATTTGGGCAATAATAACATCATATTATTGTCACAGGTAGATGAGGCCTGGACATGATAATTACACTTTGGGGACTCCTTATGAGATCTGTATTGCAGACTAGTTACTGACCCTAGAACTGGACCAGTTAACATTGGAAATGGGGTGAATACTTGACTTAAATAACTGTGTGTCTTAAGGACTCACTTAGTTGACTTTCTCTAAATAATTAACAGTCTTGCATAAAGTTGAACTCAGGGTTCCAAGAAATAAACTATTTACTGCTTTTAAGTGACATGATTTCAGGATTCTAATTCATTAAAGATTTAAATAATAATCTTAAGGCCTGAAGTATAGCCTGGGCACCCAGTTACATAAATAATTTCAGCTTAATCTTAATGCCTGAACCTTTTATTCCATTTCTAATTATTTCCTTGGCATTAATTTCTAGATATGGAATTATTGAGTCAAAGATGAACATTTTTAAGTCTCTGGATATACATAATCCTATTGCTTTGGTAATACCAATTTGCATGTTGTGTATGGGAGTATGCAGTAGTGCGTGTTATCATTGGAAAATCTCTGTTAATGCGATGGTTGAAAATTTACGTCTCATTGTTTGTTTGATTTACCTTTCTATTAAAGAAAGGTTGAGGTTAAATTGTTTTTCCTATTTTTGTGGGACAGTTGTAGCTCTCGTTTTGTGAATTGTCTGCTCAAAAAGAGTTGCCTTATTTGGATCTTTGTCCTCTTCTTAATAAATTGTATATATCCTTTTTAATATATTAAGGCCATTAACCTTTATCTTTTGTATCTGTTGCAAACATTTTCTCCAGTTATTTTTTTCAGTTGAAGATGCAGGTGAATTGTCTGCCCGCTTTTGTTTTAGTTTCTTCCCAAGATCCTGCTTTAGGATCCTGCCCCTTAATTCCCAATGCCGCAGCCCACAGCACATAACTGATACTCCACCTCAGGTGCAGGCCGAGGTGCTCTCTTCCCCCAGCATCTGGGACCCCTGCTTATCTGAGAAGGGTAATAAACACTGCACTCATGTATGTTTTCTTCCACAACACCCGCTTCTTTGTGTGAGTGTGGGTCTTGTGGCTGATGGGAAAACTGTCAGTGTTTCCTGGCGTTCGTGCCAAGTATGTCTCAACAGGCTTATGAAACCAGTCTGTCTGTCACAGTCCGGCATGCAGCATGTCTTTGCTCTAAGTCTTTGGTCTGGTTTAAAAACTCATGTATATGATATCATCTGGGCCCCGGAAGCTTATTTTAAAATATTTTGTTGCATTTTCAGATTTATTTAAATTCACACAAAATTAGCGTAATTCACTCTACATAGCTGGCATTTCTTATACCACATATCAACATACATTTCAGTTCTCCATTCCTGCAGGCGGAAGAACAAGCTGACCCTGCTAATCAAACCTAATGGGTGCTGAGACACTTTGCTTTATCTCCCAGCTGTGACCAATCACTTATCATCTATTTCTACAAGCTGCATCAGAATGCCAATCACATCGCTTCCCAGTAATACCTTATAAATGACAAAAAAGTTCTTCCCAGAGAGCAAACAGTATCAACTTATTATTTGGGACAGGAAGAGCCTAGGATAGGAGGGAGAAAGAGTACACAGAGGCTACCAAAGTAAAGGCTGACTACATTTACAACTTGGCTGAGACCCATCTTGGACTTGGAGAGGTGAAGACTCAAAGATCTTACAGGAAGAAAGGTGAAGGGATGATGTGGCAGAAAGCTCTGGAACTGTGGGGCCTATGGCATTTAATTTGGTGGCACTCACAGGGTGGCTTGGGTGTGTGGCTCCAGCACAGCTCATGGTTGCATAAGGTCCAGAGTCCTGCGTAGAGCTCAAGGCCATTCTTGACCACCAGGAACTGCACCCAGTTCAGTGGGGACATGAAGATCAGCATTAGGAGGCTAAAACCACAGAGGCTGCCACAGAACATTCGGATGTAGGTGTGTGTCTGATCCACATGATGCTGCCGCCTCTGGGGTGGCATCGAGGCACTTGGATGTTTGTTGGTTGGGAGGGTAGGCTACAAGGATGAGGGAGATATTGCCTACCCAAAAGGATTGCCCCAATCCCCAGGGTCTCCTATTCTTCTCTACCTCAAATATCCCCATGTGGGTTTGATTTGTAGATATCTTTCCCTACTCCTTTTATAAAAACAAAAATTTTAGGGTGATCTTTTCTCTGTCCTTAGGATGCTCTGTCTAGCCCCACCTTTAAGTAAGTCCTCTTCCTCTCATCTGACCTCCAATTAGGTGCCTCCTCACCCTTTGGTATTTCCGGTTCCCCTTTATTTTGGGAACCTCAGGAGTGTGGAAGGTCAAGACTAAATTTTCCCTCCGTGCCATCTTGGCAGCCAGTTCACTTTCTAACTGCCACGGAATTTGCCTCAGCATGTCCTCACACGTGCTTGGCAGCACCAGAAAGGGCCAGGACCCATTGCCCAGATCCCATTTCTGTTTTATATTCTGGGTGTGGCCAGATCAGGAAGAAACTATCACATTTTAAGCATGTGTATGTATATGTGATGCTCCCCACCCACCCTTCTCCAACTTTTCCCAACTGTCAGCAGTTGCTGTGTGTCAGGCTTTGTGCTAGGTCCTGGGACATAAAAACGAGTAAGACACAGTTCCCGCATAGCAAATAATAAAGTGTGACTCCGATGTCTTCAGAAGTCAATTGCTTGTGGTTATTATGTAAGATTAGATACATGTCAGTAGCCAGTAGCCTGGAGTTCATGCCAAGTATGTCTCAGGCTTGCTTTTGTGAATCACATTTTTTCATTTTATTTTCTAGTTTGTCATTGCTAATATATAAGTAAGCTATTTTCTCTATGTATTTATCTTGTATCTGACCACTTAACTGAATCATTTTAATTCTGATGGTTCTTTTGGATAATTTCTCTTGGATTTTTAGGTAAACATCATATCCTCTGCAAATAGGGTTAATTCTTTCTCTTCCCTTACAAAATTTATTGGTTTTTTGTTTTGTTTTGTTTTTGAGACAGAGTCTCACTCTCTTGCCTGGGGTGAGTGCCGTGGCGTCAGCCTAGCTCACAGCAACCTCAAACTCCTGGGCTCGAGCGATCCTACTGTCTCAGCCTCCTGAGTAGCTGGGACTACAGGCATGCGCCACCATGCCTGGCTAATTCTTTTTTTCTATATATATATTTTAGCTATCCAATTAATTTCTTTCTATTTTTGGTAGAGACGGGGGTCTTGCTCTTGCTCAGGCTGGTCTCAAACTCCTGAGGTCAGAACGATCCGCCCGCCTCGGCCTCCCAGAGTGCTAGGATTACAGGCGTGAGCCACTGCGCCTGGCCACAAAATTTATCTTATTGCATTGATTGGACCCTCCAGAACACTCTTCCTGAAGTGATTAAGGGTTAAGGGCAGTGGGCATCCTTAACTTACTCTTAACTCTAATGGAGCTGGTTCTATTGCTTTTTGTTTTATATGTATATTCATTTTCATGTTAAAGAAGTTTCATTCTATTTCTATTTTGTCAAGATTTTTTATTTAGAATGGCTATATCAAATTCCTTCTTAGCCTCTAGAACATGGTTTTTCTCCTTTAATCTATTTAATATGAAAATTACATTAATATGTTTCTTAATGTTTATCTAATTTTACATTCCTATAATTAAAAGTTTGAACATGGTACATTATTTTTCTAATGTACCGATAGAAGTATTTGTTTTTATAGTTGACTCAAGATTTATTTAGAATTTTAAAATACATTCACATGGGTAGATATTTAAATTTTTTAGTTTTAACATATTATGATCAAAGAACGTGTCCTGCAAGAATTCTTCCACTTTTGGAATTTATTAATATTTGTCTTTTAGCCAGTCTTTCTAAATGTCCTTTGGGCAGTTAAAAACAATGTATAAAATACAAAGTTCTAAATTTATTTGTGTAGAATATAAGATTCTAAATCTGTTACATTAAAATTATTAATGGGAGCGTGGGAGGCGCGGCCGCGGTCCCACCCGGTTCCGGGCAAGGGATGGCGGTGGCTGGTGGGGCGCCTGCCCTGGGATCTCTGGCTGTCTCTGCTGCGGAGCCGAAGTGGTGGGCTTCCTGTCCGTCGACGGCTGGAGCCGCAAGGATCCAGGTCCTCTCTGAGGGGGCTCACGTGTCTCCACTATCTGACATTGATGGAGTGTGGAGGGCGACCTCGGGGGCTGCCGCCTGGAAGAAACAAACTGAGTGGAAGCGACCAGTCGGTGGGACCAAGCCGAGGGCGCTGGTTGAGGGATGAAGCCTGCTAGCGGGGCTGTGCGAGTGACAGCTGAGCTGAGACCCAGAGAATGCACGAGCTGTCCAAAAGAAGAGTGGAGGAAAGGGTATTTCAAGCAGAGGACAGCGTGGGCAATGGCCCAGAGATAATAAAGAAAGTTGAGTTCGGGCAACTGAAAGTTCCTTGTGGCCAGAGCAGAGTGTGTGGTGTCTGGGGACAGGGTGACAGATGAGGCTAGAGGGACAAGGCAGCCACATCATTCAGAACCTAATAAGGTAACTTACGGAGTTTGATCTTTAGTATTGAAAGATTTCAAACTGAAGAATGACATGATTAGATTTGTGTTTTTAAAAGATTACTCTGGGCCCGGCGCGGTGGCTCATGCCTGTAATCCTAGTACTCTGGGAGGCCGAGGCAGGAGGATCTCTTGAGATCAGGAGTTCAAGACCAGCCTTAGCAAGAGCGAGATGCCATCTCTACTAAAAAATAAGAAAAATTAGTTGGGCAACTAAAAATAGAAAAAATTAGCCAAGCATGGTGGTGCACACCTGTAGTCCCAGCTACTCGGGAGGCTGAGGCAAGAGGATGACTTGAGCCCAGGAGTGTGAGGTTGCAGTGAGCTAGACTGATGCCACAGCACTCTAGCCCCGGCGACAGAGTGAGACTCTGTCTCAAAAAAAAAAAAATTACTCTGGCTGCAGTGTAGCAGATGCATTAAAAGAAAAGAGAGACTAAGGGCACAGAGACCCCTCTTGGGGTGTTGGTGTCTTCTTTGCAGCAGACGACGGTTCCGGACTAAGGAAGCAGCAGTGGATATGGAGAGAAGCAGATGGATTCTAGATAATTTGGAAGGTAGAATCCCCAGGATTTGGAGATTATTTGTGGGAGGGATAAGGGAAGAAGTCCCAGACACTGATGATGTTCAGATTCTGGCTTAGAAAGCTGGTAGCAAGTGGGAAGTGGGCCCTTCCTTCATCAGGATCTGAAACAAGAGGAGAGAAGAAGGTTTAGGGGACTCGCATGTGTAGGAAATTCAGTTTTATTCTTGTCAAGTTTGAGGTCAGCTGATAAAACGGTCAGCTCCAGAAGTGATTTCTTTGTGGGATTTGGAATATAAGAAATAATAATTTGAAATTGTTCTCAAAACTCTTCTGGAGTCCATTAATTTATTTATTCTGGTAGTAAACTTGGGAGTTAGACCCCTGTCTTTCCTGGGTAATACTGGGCACAGGCAGGCTGATGAGTTCTTACGCTCTGGATCCCTTTTCCCCATTTACTGTATATATTTTATTTTCTCCACCAAGTTGCAATACATATCACATATGTGTATGCCTAAAAATAGCAGTAAAAGAAAATATGTCATACAAAGAGAAGTCTCTAGAAGTAAACACTTCAATGTACAGTTTGCTTCCAATTAGCTTGAAAAGGTGCTCAGGATTAAAGTGAAGAAAATAACAAAAAAAAATTATTAATGGTATTATTCAAGTTGTTCCTATTCTTATTTTTTCTCCACTTGATGAAATATTCTGAGAGAAATATGTTAAATATTTCTGACTATGATCATCATTTTCTCTTTTCCCTTATATATATTCTGGTTTTTACAATATATATATTTGTTGCTTTGTTGTTAGATGTGCAGTGGTTCATGACATTCTTTGTGAATTTAATCTCATCACTAAAAATATTTATCTTGTTCCATTTAATGTTTTTGCCTTTGGTTCTATCATAGGTTAATAAATGCCTTCCTTGCTCTTTTTTTTTTTTTTTGCTTGCGTTCTTCTGTTTCTATCTTCCTAGAGCTTTATCTAACAATTTTATTAGGTAAATCTTTTTAAAAATGAATTTCAAGATTTCAACAGTAGCAATGAAAAGATAATACCTAATGTTGGAAGATAGTAACGAAAGAGTCATTTTCACACATTATCGATGGGAATGTAAATTTGTACCCCACATTTCGAAGCATTTGTAGTGAGGAAGTGGGGAAAGTAGCCCTAATCACATGGCTGTAGGCATGGATTGGCAGGATTGTGGTCAATCCTATCCAAACTACAAAACTGAAGGGTGGAATCTCCAAATGAAAACCAAGGTATTAATAGTGAGAAAGGCTGAAAATAGATGTGGGTGAAGCAACCAAGATCCTCTATAAAGGCATTGTTTATGACTGGGAAAATGTGGAAGCACCTAAATGTGCATAAATAGAGAATCGGGTAAATAAATTATGGAGCAACTGCACTATTCCCACTTTCTATTTAGTCTTGGGCAAGGTACTTAACCTCTCAATGCTGATTTCTTTATCTCTAAAGTGGGAATACTAAGAGAACCCATGGCATGGTGAAGCTGCTGTGAGGCTTATATAAGTCAACATATGTACAGCCCTTATAATGGTGTCTGGCATGTGATAAATTAGCTACTATTGTTATTATTATTCATATTATTCAGCTTTTAAAAATAGAATATTAGCTGTATACATATGCACAAGAAAAGATGCCCATAATATATACTGTCAACTGAAAAAATTGCAACATAGTGGTTATAGCATGCTTTGATTTTTTGTTTTGAAGGGTTATGGACATGTGTATATATAGAAAATGCTCATACATAGAAATGACCATACATACTATGTCATACATGCATATACACAGAAATATGTGCTAAAGTGCCAGTGGTCTTTATCTTTCTGGCTTCTATGTGGCCCCTTGGTACTGCAAAGGGATCAGGTGTGTGAAATAAGCCCAGAGAAGGGTGACAACATCAGGAAGGACTGTGGTAACATTTCCTTGTAGCCTAGCAGGTCAGGAAGTTAGAAATTAAGTTGTTCTGGAAAACAAAGTTATAATTCCTGTATAACCGAGTTTGTGAACTGAGAATCATACCTTCTACACACAATATTGTGGTGTTTGAATTTTAAAAAATAAATACGTATTGCTTTTACAATAAAGAAATGACAGTTAATACCTCTCCACACATTCCCTTCTAAATGAATCCGTTTCCCTCGCTCACACCTGCTCAAGGACGGAGCTCTGACCTCTATGGATTAGATGACCCTGCCATCCCTAACCTAAAGTATGCGTCCTTAATGTTTGCATCAAGAATGACATTTCTTCCTAGCTGAGCCAATTATATTCTCTCTCTCTCTGAACACTGGAATCCTGAGAGAACGAATTAGGAAGAGCAGCAGAATGAAGCAGATGCAGAGGTGGGGACAAGAGACAGGATGGGTCCTGAGAGACCAAGGGGATCCTTGGTTTCTATTAGGCATTCCAGACCATTCTACCGTGGCCAGACTAAGTTTCTCTAGATGCTTGTGAAGACGATAAACTCCCCATTGTTGAGCTAGTTGGTGTTCTCTTCCTTGCAACTAAAAGATCACTGACAAGAACACAAAGCATTTAACCTTTTGTATTTAGAATAGAATGAATTTTTTTTCCTAGAGCATCCTTACCTTACATATCATCACTCATAGTGATGGGAAGAGTCTCTATTTCTTTGACCTTCGCCTCCATGGTTAGAGCTATAATTACTTCATGATTACTTGTATTTTCACTCGTTGGCTCTAAACAATCCTTTATCCTTCCACTGGCTTCCTGCCACTAACTGGCTAATGTCAACTCAAGGAACATTAATGTATTTTTATATTTTCCTAAGAAAACTTTCTTCAGGAAAATAAGTCAGTCAGCACCTGCCAAGGGGGAACAGCACTGGCCTAACACAGTGACTCCTAGATTGTTTGCATCATTGCTTCTCTCTAGTTCAAGGGCTAACTGAAAGTTGGCCGTGCAGTTCAAACCCAGTTATCATTCCTTTCTGGAGTAAGACAGTGGGCTAAGAACAGGTTGCAGGCACAGTGAGCCCTGCGATCCAACTGCATTCAGCCGCAAGGAGACTACACGACTGCAGGCATTTGCAGAGGCACTGTCCCAGTGTGGTAGACAGAGTCCTTTTCAGGGAGGCCACACATCTGTGATCTATTTCCAGCACTGCCATTCTCTGGTTATTTTTGACCTTGGTCAAATAATTTATATTAAAAAATGTATTGCCATGCCTACTGCATGCGTAGTACTATACTGTGTGCAGCAAGGAATGAATTTCTTCATTTCACAAACATTTAGTGAGCACCCACTGCCTGGTGCCGTGCTAGGTGCTGGAAGTGTCTCTAAGAACAAGATCCTATCCTTGCTTTTGAGGAACAGCACTCAGCTCTCTGGTCTTCAGTTCCCTCATCTTACATGACAGAAGTGAAACCAGATGTTTTCTAAGATCACATCTAGCTATAAACTTCTTTGATTCTCAAATTTTCCCCCTACATCTCTGCACTACTTTGGGGGATTGTTTTGTTGTTGTTGTTGTTGTTGTTGTTGTTTTAGTGCAAGCAGAAGTTTACAGTATGGGATTAAATAAAGTTTTCAAACATACCTTGCAAACAGCATATATTGATTTTGAGTTCAGTTGTATAATGCTTTCCCCTAAATCTTACTGCTTAATTCTTTCCCAGTGGAATTTTATAGATGCTTGATATTTATTCAGGCTAGCGTGAGGAGGTCAGGAGCAGAATCTCAAACCACTGAATTCTGACCAACTGCCTAATATGACTGTAGCTCTGCCAGGTTCCTGAGGGACAGACTCGCTAAGGACACTCCAGGCCAAGGAAAAGTATAGCTGGGCCTTGACCCAAATCTCTAATGAACACTCTGTACTGGTGAGTTAGGCATCGCCACCCTGGAGCCACAGGACCTCCTTGTGCCTGCCCCAGGCCCTCTCCTACCAGCCACCCTGTGCCTCGTCTCCCCAGTTCTCTCCCGAGTGGGAGGAAGTCCCAGGGAATTTTCTGTGCCACCCACAGGGAAGACAAGTTCTAAGAGGGAGAATCACTACAAACATAAAAAAAAAAAAAAGAAAGAAATCCAAGAGAAAGATCCAAAGGCACAGAAATAAGACATTTTAATGGTGCCCTTACCACCAAAAAGACCACCCCTAGCATCAGTGAGACTGTGTGTTTTAGAAACCTGCATCACAGTAACGTGTCACTAAAGTTTTATGAAGCCAAATGTTAGCGGGTGGCCAAAGGACAGAGAGGTCACAGGATCTGTGCCCAAGGGTCCTGGAGGCTGTCGCCTGGCTGATAGTCAAGAGGGGACGTAAGACATGGAGGACCCGGCAGGATGGGAATGGGAGGAGAGCAAGCAGTGAGCGATAACCTTCCAGGGCCTGCTGGAGAATTCCAGGGGCAATAATGTAGAGTCTGAGTGATTTTCCATGAAGGACCTACATACTCAGTATTTCAGTTTCATCACGTCCCACCTCCTTTCAGGGGGTTTCAGATAATTGCTGTGGGTTTGGCCAACATGAGCAGCCCTGCCATAAAACTAATCACCACTGAGGCTCTAGACATGAAGGCCTAAGAGAGCAGGTTCGGCCCAAGATCAGCCTAGTCCAGAGCGGCTATCGGGATGCCTGGAACAGGATACGGTCTAGGCAAAAGGAGTTCCTGTTGAAAGGGCCTGAAACCACATGTACCTGTGGTAACTGTATAAACTTGACCTTTTTTGGTATAAATATCCCAGTGTCAGAGGCCCCGGACTACTGGTCTAACCCTAGATGGGATTTCTGATATTTTTCCTTGAGTTTATCCAACCTAGATATAAGTTTACGGTGGGCAAGAGCCTTAATCAAACAGTCCCCATGGTAAAGGGGATACTAACAATACCTTCTTCATGGCATTATTGTGAGGATTAAAGGAAATAGCATAGGTTAAAACAAAACCTAAAAAATGTAAAAAGTGGTACATATTTACATGGCACAATATACAAAAAATATGAAAGGATGTACAAGGAAAGTCTCCCTCGCATCCTGTGTCTTAGCCACCCAATATTCCTCTTCAGAGGCACTGGTGTTACCAGTTTTGTACATATGCTTCAAGACATATTCTATGCTTATATAGATAAACACACATGCCATATATTTTTCCCTCTTTTAACAGTGTTTTCTTCCTTGTAAAGCTTGACAAAAATCGTATAATTTCTTGTTGCTATTGTTATAGTGCCTTGCTCAGCACCATGCCCAGTGAGATGCCTGCTCAATGAACCCTCATAAAGATGCTGAGGACGTCACCCAGTGTGGTCTGATGGCACCAGCAAGGTTTTCCAGGTTTATCTTGAGTTGCTGTTCATATTGAGTGGAATTTTGTGCCCCTAAAATGGGTCCACTCCTGTTGTCCCTTACTTATAAAAGATTTAAAATCTTCAGATATCAGGAGTTACATACAAACCTTTATTATTGTTGTTCCTATTCTACTGATCTGTTATGGAGACATGAATACAAAATCCCTGAAGTTTTATTGCAGGAAAAATACCCTGAATACAGAATGAAGGGTAGTGGTCATTTCATTTTGTATCTATAGATCTCTAAGGTTCTCAGTCTAGTACAACACAGAAAAACAATGGTTTAAATTGCATTACCAAATTTGACTGCTGCAGGTGTGTGTTAATTTTTTATTAACAAAATGGAATTTCAGAGCTGGCAGAAATTTTATATATCTTTTAATCCAACATCATCATCACACAAATGAAGAAACTGGGGCCATGTGTGGTGGCTCACGCCGGTAATCCTAGCACTCTGGGGGGCCGAGGCAGGAGCATCACTTGAGGTCAGGAGTTCAAGATCAGCCTGAGCAAGAGTGAGACCCCATCTCTACTAAAAATAGAAAAAATTAGCTGGGCATGGTGACACACACCTGTAGTCCCAGTTACTCAGGAGGCTGAGGCAGGAGGATCACTTGAGCCTAGGAGTTTGAGGTTGCAGTGAGCTATGATGACACCACTGCACTATAGCTGGGGAGACAGAACAAAACTCTGTCTCAAAAAAAAAGAGAAAGGAACCAGGCCTTTTAAGGGATCTGATGCGTGAATTCATGAGAATAATTTATATAATAATTAGCGCACACACACACACACACCCCATCACAGTGGTAGTGGTAAAGAAAGTTAGAAGAACTGACCTCAAGAGTCCTGCTTTTTTAAGTTGCTTTATAACTACCATTGTAATTTGTTAATCTCACAACCTATTATTTTACCTAATAGTCCTTCTCTTTGTACATGCTTCAAAGCAACTCCTAATTAATCCAAAGTTCTAATCACCGGAATAATGGATTCAGGTACAATGTAGACAAGCAGAGCTGTTTGGCACCATGATGTTTACAGGGAACATCTAAGCAAGGCCGAGCATTGCACAATTCCAATGGTCACTGCTGACAGAAAACTAAAATGCAGCGGAGTTGTACGGTGGACTGTGCCTGGGTCACAGCACATGACCTGTCTGCTGCTAGTCAGCTCTCACTCGTCAGCAGACAGCAAAGTGACAAAAGGCTAACCAAACAGCCAGGGAGATGGTCAAGCAACTCCAGCCATGCCGCTGGAAAAACAGTTCTGGGGATAACTGGTTTTTCAGCACACAGCAAGAGTTACTTCAGGCGGGACTGGCTGAAATTAATCTGAAAAACGTTTCTTCTGATGACGGCAATAGAAGAAGTTGAGATAATCTTTCTCTTAAGTAAGGTGTCACATGTAGGCAAACAGTATCATCTTTGGGGAATTTTTGTGAATAAACAATAACCAATATCCAATAACTCAAAGAAACCTATTGGTTTTACTTCTCCGGCTGGAAAAAAAGAACGTTTTTAAACATGGGAAATAGAATTTCCTTTGTGTGCCTCAGTGTACTCTCCAACCGAGCCTGAGAGGGACGGTGACTCCCCCAAATCTAGAGAATGCAGCCTGACAGGGCCAGTCTCCAAGCTGAACCCCACAAGACTATAAGCATCACCTTGGGATTCCTGCAAAGGCAGGACACAGTTCCTGTTATATTTTTTGCTTGCAAAGAGTGTTAACAGCAACAATTCAATAAATCTTACGAGCTGTAACATCTCTGTGTGAAGGATATTATGGGTGTGTGAGGATGGCTCAGATGTGGCCCGTACCCTCCTGGATACATGGGAGTGCTGAACATGTACATAATTAGAATATTAATCCAAGTTTGGCTGTGGTAAGAGCTGTATTTGTGGAACTCAGTCTATGGAATTACAATGGAGAGATTCACTCTAACCGAGAAGAGCAGAAGAATCTTGATTTGCATGAAAAATCTATGCCAATAGCAGGATCTCTATTCAGAGACAGGAGAATGAGCTGGAAAATCAGGTGGTGTTGAACCGAGGTGCCCGTCATGCACCTTGTGCAACACTCAGTCAAGAGGGAGTAAAGCCTATAAAGAAGCTGAAGTATCTGACAAGCAAAGAGGAAAACTGATCAGACACTCAGAGAGGAGCGGGAGAACCACGAGAGAGGGAGATGAGAGAGTACCCAGGTCCTTGATTTCTGTTCTTTTTGAAGTTAGATTTCCTGCTTTTCTGGGTTTGCCGTGTATATCCCTTTAGTAGACCTCTGTTTCCTGAAATAACATGAAATTCCTTGCAAACAAAAAGCCCTGATCATAGCTGGATTTAATCCTGATAGCACTGCATGGCCATTGGAAGTTCTGGAGCAAGAAGATAACTCGATCAGGCATACAGTTTAGAAAGATGCAACTCTGATGGTGGTGTAGAGGCTGAACTGGGGGGGCCCTGAAAAGGTCCTGTCTTGCCTTTCCCCTCACCTACATCTTTGCTCTGAATCTACTCTACCAGCCATCATCTTTCTTCTGTTCTCCTCTTGTCCCTCACAAACCTCCCTCTCATCCGTCACCCTAATTTTTAGCTTTCTTTTCCTTTTCCCATTTTCTTGCATCATATCACATATTTTCATAATTTCAACTGTTATCTCCGGGCAGATGATCCCCAAAGCCCTCTGGGGAGCTCCCAGCCTTGGCTCTTCTGGACAACCCAACTCTCTGTCCTTCAGACCCCTCAAAAGCAGCATGTCTCAGAGCTTATCATCTTTTCCCAGAATCTGCTCTTGCTTTTGTATTCAGCCAGTGCATCACCATTCCCCTGGGACATTAAGCTGGAACACACTCATCTTTTTCTCTCCCCTTTCCTCTGTCCCCATCTCCACTTCCCCCAGTTAGTTCCTGAGTTCTATCATTCTGTATCTGAAATATTACTGCATTTGTCCCACATCCTCCTTTCCCACTGACACTCCTTTAGCTCAGATCTGTTGAAAGTTTCCTGGCGGCTCCAGTTTTTCTAGTTTTCTGACTATAGAAAACACCTATGTAAGGTCAGGAGTTCTAGACTAGCCTGGTCAATAGTGAGACCCATCTCTACAAAAAATAGAAAAATTAGCCAGGAGTGGTGGCTCGAGTCTGTAGTCCCAACTACTGAGGAGGCTGAGGCAGGAGGATCGCTTGAGCCCAGGAGTTCGAGGTTGCAGTGAGCTATGATGATGCCACAGCACTCTAGCCTGGGCAACACGGTGAGACTCTGTCTTAAAAAATAAACAAACAAAAACAAAATAAAAAAACACCTATGTAAAAAACTCAGGCAATAAAGAAAAGTCTATTTGTAGCCTAAGACTGGATATCTACAGCCAAGGCCAATTGTTGCAAGGAGTGTATGTCTAGGTTTAGGAAAGTCTCCCAAGAATAAGTTAGGGCGTAAACCTGAATAAGTAAGTAGGATAATTATATGACTAGGAGAGAAGAGGGAATTGGGCTAAAAAAGAAGAGAAACTGGACACAATATTTTTAGTAACTGCACAGAAAGTGTACATGTTTGGTAGTGGGAAATTGGGTAGGGTTTTGCAAATTTGGAAATAGGAAGGGAGGAGCTTGCAGGTAACGGGGTACAGCAGAAGCAGAAATGTTCCCCCATGTGAAATAGAATGGGTTTAAAGAGAGTCAAGGAACAGACAATTTTGGCAACCTCCACTTTTGTAAACTTTTGACTAATTAAACAGTTGATCTGGCTGGCTAGTGTGAGAGAAGAGACATGAAGGCATCAATACCAAGTGAATCTGGGCTACACTGGCTGAGTCCCATAGCACATGGGGATGGTCAGGTTGTTTAGATGGCTCTTAGCCAACAGCCTCTAAGCTAATGTCCCTGCACTTGACTTTCCCCATTCAATCTCTCCTACATACGTTAACAGGTTAATTTCAGTGAATCTTAGCTCTGACCTGTTGCCTCTCAACTAAAAAAATTTCACTGGCTTCCTAAGGATTCAAGAGTAAAATCCCAACACATTTTGGAACAGAAGACCTGGATCCAAATACTGGTTTGGACAACCATGTATGGGCCATTGGCCAAGTTACTTTAATTCTCAGAGTCAGTTTCGTATCTGTAAAATGTAGACAATACTCAATTTCACACAGCTGCTGTAAGAGACAAATAAGATACCACGTCTTGTACACAGTACCTCACTCGATAATTTCCTACTTTGCTTACTTCATGACCCACTTCAACTTACTTTCTAACATTACTTTTGTCAGTATTTCTCTTCATGCACCATTTGTTCTAGCGAAAAAGAATTGTTCACTTCCTTGGTATCAGTCCAGATTTTTCAGAGATCTTTACCTGGGTTTGCTTGCCATTTCATTCTATTCATAAAGAAAATACTCACTAAATGTCTGTTATGTGCCAGGTGCACTTCCAGGACCTGAGGATCTTAAAGTGAACAATTTAGACACAGTTTTCCTTCTAGATCGTAGTCCTTCTCCATGGATTTTTTTTTTGAAG
This sequence comes from Indri indri, assembly GCA_004363605.1. Taxonomy (NCBI): domain Eukaryota; kingdom Metazoa; phylum Chordata; class Mammalia; order Primates; family Indriidae; genus Indri; species Indri indri. The sequence continues at coordinate 126,011 of RJWJ010000784.1, read as the reverse complement.
CAGAGTCTCATTCTGTCGCCGTGGGTAGGATGCAGTGGTGTCATCATAGCTCACAGCAACCTTAAACTCCTGGGCTCAAGTGATCCTGCTGCCTCAGGCTTCCAGAGTGCTAGGATTACAGGTGTGAGTCACTGCATCCAGCCTTTCCATGGACTTCTATTTTCCTCTACACACTGAAATTCTGTCTTTCAAAATTTAACACAAATGCTACGTCATTCATACATTCATTCAACAAATACTTGCTGAACATTGTGTACAGAGTGCTGGCTTAGGCAGTAAGGACACAATTGTGAAAAAGATACCATTCATTCAGCATGTGGTCTGCTGGGAACACAGACAGGAGGCTAATATGAGGGTGCCATGTATAAGCACCCAAGAGGAGGTGATACTTCCCCAAGTTTCTCGTATCACAACACACATAGAAAGAGATTTCTCCTGACTGGAGGTGACTGGCCAGAATGTTCTCTGCCATAGGCCCTGCCATCCTGAGGACTGAGGGGAACTGCTGTCTCAGCATACCTGTACTCCATTCACGGCGTTCCTTTTGGCCCGGTCTAAGCTCGGACCTGAAGGATAAGAAAATGATAAGTAAGAGATATTCAAGGTCCTTCGATCATTCATTTAAGGAGTATTTCTTAAGCACCTACTGCATGCTAGACACTGTGCCAGGGGCTAGGAATACAACAGAGAACACGGAACCTGCCCTTAAGAAGAAAATGGCCAGGCAATTACAATACTGTTAAGTGTTCTGATAGAGATAAGCTCCGAGAGTTATGGGATCACAGAGGGTTATCTTACCCAAGTTTGAGAGGTCAGAGATTTCTAGGGTGGTAAAATATAAGTTCAGACCTTCAAGTAGATGGTGGGATTGGGAGGTAGGAAAGACATTCCAGGGAGAAGGGAGTATGGTAGTGGACCAGGAAGTTAGGTAATCATGACACATCTTCCTTGACTATGTCCATAAATCCTACATTCAATATGCCATCTTTTTCACCTCTCTGTGCTTTGCACATGCTCCCCTTCCCTGTCTGGATAACTCATGCTTTGAGAGTCAGCTCAAAGGTCATTTTCTTTGTAAAAGACTTCCCCAGGCAAGATTAGTCATTCCCCGCTCTCAGCTCTTGCAGTGCTAATACATGAGCCAAAAATCTAGGCACATTTTCTCACATTGAATTCTTTTTCTGATATGTAAATTAATTTTTAGAAGCTGTAGTTATGAAAATTAAATGTTTTTTATTAATTCAACAAGCTGCCTTTAATAAAAGGAAAAATAGAGAAAATAGCCAAACATTATAGATTATGTGTCATTACTTTTATTTTTCCTCTACTATCCAAATTGATGGCAATGTTGTATACATACTAAAGAACTCATACTGTTTAAAAAAAAACTATTCACTTAGATTTTTGCTACCATCTCTATGCTAGGCTCTGAACATTTATTATGATTATGATTTTTTAAAAACTTTTAACAGTCACTCATTAACTTTCTAAGTAGTCTTATTGGTAATTTTTATAATCTCTTTATTTGGGTCCAGCTCCTTCATCTTGCGTGACTTTTTTAAGTAAATGACTCCTCTCCCCTTGTATGCGCTGAGTATCACATAAAAGTGTGCCTTGGCAGATGCTCAGTCCTGAAACCCTACCTTCATCTACTGCTTTCACCTTTGAACCTGCCCTGACCCCTCCTGAAACTATTGATCCTATGAGCCTGATTATGAATTTGGCTCTTCTGATAATGCTTCTGGGTTTCTCTGCGTTGGAACCTTGGGTAATGTCTCCCCTGACTGGCAGAGTACTCAGACATTATTAGTGCTGGTGAAAATCTGGATTTAAGCAATGGGTGAAATTAGTGTAAGAATGCAAGCCTTTGGATCTGACACTGTTGTTGTAAGATCTAATTTCTGATTCCTTTGCTACCAGCTCCATTCTAGAGTAATCAAGCTTCTAAGGGAAATTTCCTGATGAATCACTGTAAATTACAAAAGTGAGACTGTTTCTTTATTTGATTTCCCATCAGAACCATGTATGTATGACTACCATTAGGTACCTACAACCTTAATATAAATTATCATGATTTTAAAAGCCCTTTATTTTAAAAAAAGTTCGTTTTCCTTATGTTTACATTTAATACTAAAATGCAATTTTATGATTTAAAAGCTACCTACTCACCACACAAAAACAGTAACAAATGCATTACTTTTCTTTTGTAGTCAGGGATTCACCTATGCTCTAATCTGTGGAATTCTCCTTGATCTCCTCAAGCCTCTTTTCTGGATTCCCACTATTTCCCGGCTCCCCTGCTCTCTTCCTTCCCCACTGCTGCAGTTTAGGCTCTCATCATCCTCCATCTCTAATTTTAAAAAAAGGCGGGAGGGTAATCTCCTATATGGTTTCTTATCCATCCACCTGTTCAGCATGAGATTTCTAAAATGCAAATCTTTGGGATGACTCTCAATCGCCCACAGAATAAAGCCCTGACTCTTTGACTTCCTGTGTAAGCCCTGGCAAGACCAGGCCCCTGTCCTTTTCTCTGGGCGTTCTCCATCTCGCCCCTAAAGTCCAAGCAATACCCTACTGCCTGCTGTAAATACACACCAGGGTATTTGGAGTTTTGTCTGGAGGTAGGGAATTTGAGGGCAGTTGACCAGGAGATTTCTAATCAGTCATGAAGTCAAGATCTCACATCAGAGGCAGAGAATGGGGTGCCTCAAGCTTGCTCTCAAAGTACACATTTTTCCAGTCGTAAGTAGTTTCCGTTTTGGTGATCTTGTGATCCCCTCTCGAGCAGAACCGTTGAGACGACCTAATTCCAGTGTCTTCTTGTCTCACAGCATTTCACATCAGAACGACTTGTGGCTTTAATCCTCTGTTTTTCTGCTTCTGAATTTACCTCGGCCTGGGAAGAGGGCTGGAGAACTCTTTCTCACAGCTCAATATTCACTCAGACGTGCCCTGTCTAGGAGACTTTCTTTCCCGGCTCGCCCGCCCCGCCTCCCCACGTTGCCTCTACAGCCTGGCGGGCCTCACAGGTCCACCGCAGCCCGCAGGCCGCAGTGGGCCGCCCGGGGAGCGGAGCCGGCGCGAGGCCCAGCGCGGTCCGCAGCACGCCGCGGGAGCCCCACGTCCGGGCCTGCGGGGAAAGGGTCCGGAGCCCTCCTCCCGGGTCGCTGGCGCAGAGCCGCCTCGGGTCACGTGATACGCCGATGGTCACGTGGGCGCCGCTCACCTGACCAGGGCCTCACGTGGCCCAGCCCGCTGGGACGGAGGTGACCGGCGGGCCATGGCAGTCCCCAGGCTTTGGTTTTCGCTGCTGCTGGCGGCAGCGTTCGCGGAGCCGGCGACGGCCCTATGGCCCTGGCCCCAATACATCCAGACCTCCGACCGGCGCTACGTCCTCTATCCGAACAACTTCCAATTCCAGTACCACGTCAGTTCGGCCGCGCAGCCCGGCTGCTCCGTCCTCGACGAGGCCTTCCAACGCTACCGTGACCTGCTCTTCGGTTCCGGGTCTTGGCCCCGACCTAACCTCACAGGTTAGTTGGACCTGCCCCGCCTCGTTCCCAAGCCCTGAGAGAGCCTGCCCTGGGCAGCTCCCCCAAACTTCCTGAGACGCCTTCCTTTGGGCTTGTGCCCAACCCATGGATTATGTGCACGCCACCTCCTCCTGCCTTTTTTTCTCTAGCTGTCGTCTCGGCCTCCCAAGGTTTAGTTTTCCTCCTCCATTCACTCCTTCACCGGGCTGACTTCTGGGGCCAGATTCATTTGGAATCCTTTCCTCGGGCTATGTTAGGTTTTCATTCAAAAATACCTACTGTAGGACTTACAGGACATCAAATTATTGAAAATACTGTGCCAGCAGACATCTAAGGTGACCCTTCTGACAATGTTCAAGGGACACAGGGTCCTGTGACTAGGGCTGGGTAGAGGAGACCAGAGAAAACACTCAAAATTGGTGAGAAATGATACGAGAACATATGCAAAATAACGTAAAAGTGTCTGGCACGTGGCATGTTCAGTAAATGTTTAAACTTTAAGAGAACTAGAACATTTCCATAAGGAAATGAGTTTGCAGCAGCCACTTAGAATGAAAGGCTAGATGTAAGTAGCCAGGTCTGAAAAGAGAGTATTCCAGGCAGGCAGAAGCAATTGAGCAGAGGCACAAAGAGTTTACAATTGAGCTAAAAGTTCTGGCCTGGTGTGTGTGATGAGGGTGGGAACTGGGGAGTGCTGAGGTTGGTGAAAGTGTGGGGTCTGAACGAGGAGTCAGGCGTGCTTTGGGCATTGGTTTCATGTAAAATGGAAGGGGCTAGCAATTTTCTTTTAGGCAACTATGTAATAATGAGTACCAAAAATTGCGTTTGTGAATAATTATTCCACAACAAATTTATGATTTGAGTCAGCAATGCAAAGAAATAAAATTCTACTTTATGGGCTTAAAATTGAGAGTTTTCTTGATAATCTCCTGGAATCTGGCTCTCTGATTATATCGTATAGGTGTTAGGGCCATGTAGTAACATCATTTTGTATGGTATTTCAAGTGTGCTTAAGCCACCTTCCCAAAAGTTCTCATTGGATATATAGAATTAAAAGTATTTAATTTAACAGATGGCATTCAGGGAACAACAGATAATTTAGAGAAAGAGACTCTTGGCATCAAGGTAGTTCTTAACTGGTAAGATGCATTAGGCTGAAGAGGGTAAGAGGTCTGCTGTTGAGTGTGGTAGATCACATATTTTTCTGAATCTTTCATGACAAGTTACTGAGTACCTTACACATATTGGCACTCAGAATATTTTATTTTGGTTAGAGAACAATTAGAGCTTGGCTTATGCAAAAAGAGATCCTTCATCTAATTGGTATTTGCCAGTCCCAGTGCTGGGTACTCCAGAGGTTATAAAAAAAGTCTAAGATGTAGGCCCAAAGCTCTACAGTTCAGCTGGTAAAATATGAAGCGGAAGTACACAATGTATTATGAAATGCTCAAAAGATAAGTAGGGTATTTACTACTGTTGTATAAATGAGGGTAATTCCTATACTTCTAAATTAAGTCTTCACCTCCATTGCTATAGTTTAATCAAGTAAATAGGAATGCAGAGATTATCTGACAATGGGGTGCTATAAATTCCCTAATGAAAGAGATTTAGAGACAGATTAGAAACTCAATAAGATGCTTATTTCAATTTATTACTACCTTCCTGTGATTGAATTTGCTTTATTGGTTGAGAGTTCTTGTCCATTGAGAAATAATGAAGACTGGGTTGGGTCTTCATTATTACATTACCAAAGACTTACAAATATTTTCTTTTTCTATTGTTTTTCCCCTTGGTATCCTCTCTTTGGAACATAGTTTCCTGTGGAGGCTTTTAGGTGACTTTGAGCTATAATTCTATTTCTGCAGAAACAAGGAACTGAAGGGAAAGCAATATCAACAAGGCCCTTTATGGTCTGATTTTAGTAAAGAAAGCAACCTATGCATGTTATGTCTTAACTAACAGATTTCCATTCCCTTCCTCCAAATAACTTATTTGTAGGCTGTGGGCTAGTGTTTTTCTCAATGCAGTACGACTCTGGTTTAGATCTGAACCTGGAACTCAGCAGAATTCATACTATCCTTTTCTGACAAACAAGTCTGGTATTGTGGTTCAGCTCTACTTTGAATTTACCTTCAACGGTTAGCTGTAGTCCCACCAATTGCTAAATGGTCTGTGGAGGTGTTTGGTATTTGCCACCTATCTTTGTCATTGAGAGGTATTTCCCTTGAGAGGGTGTGTGTTGCATGTTGTTGAACTTGTTAAATGGAATTATTTTAGGATCTAGACACTTGAATGAAGCTAGTTCTCTGATTCTTAAGCCACATCCTGTTTGCAAATTAAAGACTTGTTTGTTTGGAATGGCACAGTCTAAGGTTGCTCCAGATACTACATAGGTATCTGGAGCATGGTGCTTGATGGAGCTGATAAAGTCTGAATTTTCCAGATAAAATGGAAGGTCTAATTATGCCATTTGTCTGCATTCTTTTCTTTTCCTGAAACTGGTTGATTGAAGCTGTAGTACTTTATGGGTACTGCAAGGTTCCCATCTTGGTCTGAATTTCACATACACATCCCTGTGAGTTACTTAGAATGCCATGGTCCCAGAACTCAATAATCCCTCCCCCTTCTTCAGCCCTTTTATACTAGAATGGAAGTAAGATTATTATATGACTATCTGGATCCTTCTGCAGCCATTATCAATGTTTGATTTCCTCATCCTCAGATATTAAACAAGTGACTAAGTTAATAAGTGGAATAGTTCTTTTTTTTTTTTTTGAGACAGAGTCTTGCTCTATTGCCCAGGCTAGAGTGCTGTGGCGTCAGCCTAGCTCACAGCATCCTCAAACTCCTGGGCTCAAGCGATCCTCCTGCCTCAGCCTCCTGAGTAGCTGGGACTACAGGCATGCGCCACCATGCCCAGCTAATTTTTTCTATTTTAGTTGCCTGGCTGATTTCTTTCTATTTTTAGTAGAGATGGAGTCTCGCTGTTGCCAAGGCTGGTCTGGAACTCCTGACCTCAAGCGATTCTCCTGCCTCGGACTCCCTGACTGCTAGGATTGCAGGCATGAGCCACCATGCCCGGCCAGTTCATTATAATCTGAATCTTCTAAAATACCTCCTTTGCCCATTCCTCCTATAACTTTGCCTGGAACATCAATATTTAGTAATTATTTGTTGGATATATTAACATTAAAGGGCCACCTTGTATAAAAATTGTACGAAGACTTCATGGTTTTGATTTATTTCTAAGGTCATCATAAAGGAGATGATCTGCAGGTTTTCACTTAGGATTACCTTTTCTTTCAAATTTCAAATTTGAAACATAAGCATGTGATTCCAGTCAGACTATAGTGTGATCCCAACTCATAGTCCCAACGCATGCTGCTCTTGACTCATCACAAAATTGGAGATGTTGTAAGAGGGAAACAGATAAGACCCGGCGGCTGTGCTGGGAAGAAAGAGGAATGTGGATTAGTTCTGCCGCTCTAACGGGCTGGTGGCTAAGTACACTTTAACCTTTCCCATGGCAAGGGCAAGGCATATGACTCCCAAAGCCTTGGTTGCCAGTAAGTATGTTGTTTTAAAAGCAAAGAAGAAAACAACGTAGGAAGAAGGTTTTGGCGTAGAATGATTTTTCTTGTGAAGGGGTATGTAGAGAAAGGAAGAATACATAAGGAGAAATACAGTGATGAATATATTGTCTCTGGAAAGGACATAGGTAGCAGGACCATAGTTTTCAGCTCAGGGGTAAAATAATTGTTGTATGTCGTTTTGAATCCCAAAGCCTAGATTAGCTTGGCCCACAGTCTTCACCCAGCCTTTCTTTTCACAGCCCTGGTTTTTTCTTTATTACCTAAATCGTAGTGCCTTTCCGGTAGCCCTGGATAGTACCAAGCCCAAGAAGCTCTACTTGGTCAAGGTGTATGTGGTTTATGAAAAAGATATGAAAAAGGTGAGTTTTATTTCCTTGCAATACAGTTGCCCCCCTGTCTCGGATACTCTGCTTAAACACTGTTGACATTGGAGGACTCGGGCTGGAACACGATTTATTCAGGAGTCCGCCAGAGAACGTTTATAAATCTCTTGTTTAACTATGTGCCTTCAGGCTAATTGCCTAATTTCCAAGCTGTTGCTGTTGTTGCTGCTGCCGCTTTTTCTTTAAATCTGTCTACGTTCCAGGCATTTATGAGGATAACAAGAGAATAGTTATGAATGTCTTTGCAGTCTTTGAAGGATACAATAGTGAAGAGAACTTGGTGATTTTTAAAAATAAAATAAAAAGTAAAACAGTCTCAGCCCCAGAGATGCCTGTCTCTCCATTTCCTCCCACACCACCTCCTCACCTCCAAACAGAAGAATGAAGCAGGGCGTTGGAAGGTTATTGCCAGTTGATGTCTTGTTGGTTTTTGTTATTGTTGTTTGTTTTTAACAGCAGGCGTGGACTTTTTTAGCTACAAAACTCATGCTAGGGCATGTTGTTAATTTCTTAGCTTGATTAAAGGCATAAGCTTCAGTCCCTTTCCTGTTGTTTATACAGAAGAAAAGGAGTTTTGCTGCCTAACCAATGCTTCTGTTAGAAATGAAAGAGGTCGCTCATGTTTCTACATTCTCCTTAATTTCCTCTACTGACCTTGGAAATCAGTGAGAAAATAGAGTAAATTTGCGTCATTTTCAAGAGGTTTAGCCAATTGGCTGAGATGCTTTCCCCCACGTTTTAGGGCCACTGACAAGGTCAGCTGAAGAGAGGAGGTTGGATGCGGAGAGGGTGGGGAGGTCAGAGAGGTCTGTGTGTGAAGAGTTTTCAGTGATGTGATCTGCCTCAAGGTTTATAGGTCTACAGTCCATTGTAATAAAGAAATGGGTCATATTTTCCTGTCTATTCCTGGCATTAGTGAATACGACTCATTATCAGGAACTTCAGTCTTCACTTTTCACATTCTTTGTTTCTGTTTTAAACTATGGCATTGCTTAAGCTTCCTGGCCATGCACTCAGCGCTGATCCCCAGCCAACAGTGGTGTACTATTGTGTCCACATCTTGAGATTGGTTGGGCCTGGGTGTGGTGTGGAGTTCCTTCCTGTGGGAGTGTATGCTCAACCACAGGAAGTGTGGGTGCTTGTCAGCTCAGCTGTCAGCAAGCGGCCTTCTCCTTCTTTTGTAAAGAAGGCTCTTGGGATGGGGAGAACGGGAGATGACTTACCAGGTACACTGTGTTATAGATGAAAAGTTTAGTTACTATACCATGCAGCCTTGTCCTGGTAGTAACTAGCACAGGATCCTGCATAAGTGGCTTTGTTCTTTTGACTGGGACTACAGTCATAGATTGGGGCAGATTCAGAGTTCTAAGCCCTTTTATATATTGAGCATCAGCCTGTTTGCCATGCAGGGTGGCATCACATACTAGTGGAGCCTTCAGTCTCCCCCTGAAGGCTTATGGTTTTAATAGCCATAAGAAGCCTTTGAAAAACCCTTCAGGGGAGCTGCTTCTATAGTTTGCTTGTGTCACAAGTCACCCTGCCCCAGGGCTGCTCCAGCCAAGTGACAGAATGGAAGTTTCTGTGGCAGAACTGATTTATTGGGAATTGAGAAGTAGAAAATGTAAAGAAACTATCATTTATTGGGTGTCTGGCGCTTGATGTAAGTTATGCCCTTTAATCTTCATAACAGCTCTTTGAGGTTAGTGTGAGCCCCATCTTTCAGAGCTGCAGCTCATAGAGGCTATGTAACACAGGGTTATACAGCTAGCAGTGGCAGAGAGAAATGCCAGACAAGTCTGCCAAGATTTTGCTCTTTTCACTGTACAACCCTGGGGTATATGCATAAATATCTTTGTGAAGTCAGTTAGCAATTTGGAAAACTACTTGTCTCTGGTAGGATTAAGTTTTGATGACACCTTACAGTGTAAATTACTTCAAATGGGTAGTAACTTCTAACATCTAATTGCCTATTCATTAGCATTCAGGTTATGAATATTTTGATCCTTGGTCCATTGTTATCAGATTCCAGTAGTGTTTGTGGCTGCCTTTCATCCATCCATCCTTAGAACAAATAGTATTTATTAAGCAACTATAATTTGTCAATAGCACTAGGTCCAAAGAATATTAATTAAACTGTCCCCATTCTTTAAGAATTTATAGTCCCTGGAAGTGGTGATACAGACATACAATAAAGTCTGGTTTTCTTCAGTGATAATTGAAGCGCGGGGTGCTTGGGAGTATAGAAGAGGAACACCTGACCCAAGCATGTGGGAGTTGGGAGGGTATGAAGGTAACTTAATGAAAATGCTGTCATAGAGAGCTGTTTAATCAGATCTGAAAGTAGGTGTTGGTGGGGTTGGAGGTAGTATTCCACATAGAAAGAACTGCATATAGGAAATGCCTTCATAGCATAGTCAGGAAACTCAAGGTCACCCTGGGTGAAATACACAACGCTAGGGTGGATCAGCAAGTTCTGAAGCTTGAAAGGTGATAAATGAAAGGTCATGACATGGCCTAGTAAGCCTTAGTAAGGAACATGAGCTTTATGCTAAGGTCAAGGAAAGCCTGGAAAGTTCATTAAACAGGATGAATGATGTGACTAAACTCTGGCTGCCTTGGGGATTTGTGGAGAACAGGATTAGAGGTAGGAAACCAAGTTAAAAGGCTGTTGACTATAGTCTAGATAAGAGATAATAGTGGCTAAAGTAGGTTGATGGCTGTAGGGACAGAGAAAACTAAGAAGACTGAAGAGAGATTTAGGAGGTGGCTGCTTAGAAGTGGGGAGTTAGGTTGGGGGTGGTGATGTGGATGACTCCCAGATTTCTGATTTAGCAATTTGAATGTTTGCACTCATTCATATGTTGCTGCCATTCACAAAGATTGGGAAAATAGTTGGAAGGGGAGGGAAGGAGTAAAAAGAGAGAGAGAGGCTGGGTGTGGTGCCTCCTGCCTGTAATCCTAGCACTTTGGGTGTCCCAGGTGGGAGGGTCACTTGAGGCCAGGAGTTCAAGACCAGCCTGAGCAACATAGCAAGATCCCATCTCTACAAAAAATAAGCAGATTAGTCTGGTGTGGTGGCTGGAGCCTGTAGTCCCAGCTACTCCAGGAGGTTGAGGCAGGAAGATTGCTTGATCCCAGAAATTTGAGGTTGCAGTGAGCTATGGTGATGCCACTGCACTCCAGCCTGGGTGATAGAGTAAGACCCTGTCTGGAAAAAAAAAAAAAAGGGAGAGAGAGAGAGAGGGAAGTTGGTTAAGAGATTGAGAGTGAGAATCATAAAAAAGTAAGTTTGATTTTGGAAGTGTTGAGTGTGAGGTATCCAGCAAACAGCTATATAGTATTAAAGCTTGGGAGAATGGCTAGGCACAGTGGCATGTGCCTATAATTCCAGCTACTCAGGAGGCTGAGGCAGGAGGCTCTCATGAGCTCAGGAGTTCGAGGTCAGCCTGGGCAACATAGTGAGATCTCATCTCTAAAAAGTAAAAATTTAAAAAATAAAGCTGGGGAGAATGAGCTTGAACACTTCTAGAGGACAAGAAAGTCCAAGAGGTGATCATGGCAGGGAGGTTGAGGAGAAGGATAGTGTGGTTGTATAACTGCTAAGCCAGAATGTGGCTAAGTTCTTCTGCCTAGGTGTTGAGATCATCTACAATGATAGCCAGTCTTGGGAGGAGAGGAAGACTGGGTACCAGGATCCAAAGTTTTGAGTAAATCAAGAAGCGACCAGGAAGTTGCAGAGTGTTGTGACAGGAAAGGCTCAAGATTTAACAGCTAGATGGCATGGGCCACAAAAGAGAGGTATTTTTTTCACTCGGTGGTAGTGGAATGGATGGCCTAGAAGCAGCCCCATATCTCACCCCTAGGATGTGCGAAGGCGCTGCCTGTCGGAGCAAGTTGTAGGGGACGTGGTGTGTGGTGTTCCTGGGGAGAGCAGGCTTCAGTTAGGGAGGAAGTAGAAGAGGCTGAGGATGTTGGTAGTTAAGTAACCCTGCAACAAGATTTTAGAGGCTTTGTGAGGGTGGGTGATGTGTTGTACAGGTGGTCTGGTGGAGAAGAGGAAACAACATTTATAGGAGTGGAGGAGATGTGAGACCAGAAATGAGCAGAAAGGTTTATATATTGGGCAAAGTGACAAAATGTGATGGTGATATCACAGGTAAATTTCTCTGAGTATAAGATTGCCAAGAAAATAAATTCCAGAGACAAGCAAGAGTTCATATATGCATGGGAATTTAATATATGATAAAGGAAGCATTTTTTATCAAAAGTGAAAAGATGTATTAGTCAATAAATATGTAAGGATGACTGGTTATCCATTTGGAAAAAAATTAAATCCTTGTCTCATATCAAACACAAAAGTAAATTCCAGGTAGATCAAGATCTAAAGATAAGAGATATGCCATAACAGTATGAGGAGGGAAACTATTCTTATAATTCTAGGGGTAGAGGAGGCCTTTCTAAGCAAGCAAGTAAAGGAAACATCAGGGAGAAGACTAACAGATTTAACTGCATAAACATTAAAGCAAAAGGAAGTACAAGGTTAAAAACTAAAGGACAAAATGGGGCAAATATTTGCAACCTTAAAAGGCAATGTTAAAGTATAGAAAGAGCTCCACAAATCAATAAAAGAAAATTAACTAACTAAAAAAACATTCAAAGAATATGGCTGGTAAGTTCAAAGCAATGCCTCAATTCATTCATTATTAAAGAAGTGCAAATTGAAACAGTGTTGTCTTTGTTTGTTTGTTTGTTTGTTTTTTACTAGGCTGGCAATGATGAAAAAGAATTGAGACAGTCTAGGTTTGGAAGGATGTGAAGAGATGGAGCCATATATGTGGGTTTGGGTATAAATCAGTACAATAACTTGGAAAAGTAAATTGGCAGTATCAAAACAAAAAATTTTCATATCTTTGGCCTAGCATTTCTGCTTCCAAGAATTTATCCTATAGAAATCTTTCAAAACTGCTAAAAAATTTATACACAACACACACAAGAATATTTATTTACTAGAACATTGCTTGCAATATTAAAAACTGAGAGGCCGGGCACAGTGGCTCCCGCCCATAATCCCAGCACTCTGGGAGGCCAAGGTGGGCAGATTGCTTGAGGCCAGGAATTTGAGACCAGCCTGAGCAAGAATGAGACTCCATCTCTACAAAAAATGCAAAAATTAGCCAGGTGTGGTGGCACATGCTTGTAGTCTCAGCTACTCGGGAGGCTGAGGCAGGAAGATCGCTTGAGCTTGGGAGTTCAAGGTTGCAGTGAGCTATGATGACAGCTACTGCACTCCAGCCTGGGGATAGAGCAAGACCCTGTCTCAAAAAACAAAACAAACAAAACTTAGAAACATTACCAAATGTCCACAAACAGGAGAGAAGTTAGATAAGATAAGGTATATCTCATCAATGGAATTCTGTTCAACACTTAAAAATAATGACTGGGGCTGGGGAAGCACCATGATCTAGACTGAAGTCAGCAGCGCTGGGGAGAGGGGCCTGGGCACAGGGCAGTCGGATTCTCAGACTCCCACTTTACTGGGATGAGAAGTTTGACACGGTGGCCTTGCCTCTTTCCCTACCCACACCAATGCACTTCCCAAGCTTGGGATACCTTTTTGCCTCTTGGTAGCTTGGCAATCACCAATTCAAGGTTCAAGATCCTATACATAGGTCCCCTCCATTGCTAAGCCTCCCTCCCTTTCAGGAGGTGGTTATAATTTTTATTGTAGCCCTTATCACACTGTTTTGTAATTATCGTTTGTATTTGTCTCTCTCACTAGACTATGACCTCCTCAAGGGCAGGGACCAGGGCTTGTTTTTCTTTTTAACTGCCCCAGCACCTAGCACAGTTCCTGATGCACAGTAACTGCTCAATATATATTGGGTGGAATGAAGAAATGAGTGGGAAATGAATGATTTCAAGGGCTTTCATTAGGCTGAGTATGGAGAGATGAAGCCTGGATTTGATGTATACAAGGGTGGGAAGGGGAAGAGAGCAGAGTGGGCATGGGAACAAACTTTGGCACCAGCCTAGGAGTGGAGTGTATCAGAGCACAGCAAGGTAGACATCAAAGAGTGGGAATGTGGCAAAGGCTGGGTTGACTTTCTTAGTTTCCAATCCAGAAGCCAAACCAAATGCCGCTTTATGACCAAAACCAGTGTATTTCTCCATACTGCTGGGATTCTGTGAATCAAATACATTGATATGATAGCAATGTTTTGATTCAGGGGGAGCAGGGTGGGTGGAGGGAGAAGCTGTTGTGCACTGAGATAAAGATTTGTAGCTTCTAGGTGCCCTAACATAGCCGCGAGTTCCCCCTTCCAGAGAAGTAGAAAGACCTAAATCTTTGGATTTATGGATCCAGAGGCCTTAAGAGCAGTGTCTGAAAAGGCTCTTTCTGTGAGCCAGGGCGTCTTCTTAGCATCCTCCACCTAAATCTCAGGACTTCAGAAATACTAGGTTTCAGCGTATAAAAGTAATCTCTACATTAAGTATTTGCCATTTATGCCTAATTATCATGTAGCACATTCATTATGCATATATAGCATTAAACGTGCCCCTTTTAATTCCAGCATCATTCATTTTTTCAGCAAACATTTATTGAATGACTACCATGTGTCACGCACTGGGAATACAAAGACACTGAGATTGGTCCCTGCTGTTGAGGAACTCACAGCCTAGGTGAGGAGCTAGGCAAATAAACAGCATATATTAAGATAAGTGTTATGAAAAAGGTATGTATATGTTACTTCATGATCACATAGGAAGGTCTCTTAGGAAAGGGTGGGGGAATGACAGAAACGTTTTGTAAAAGGAAAACCAGAGCTATTTCTTAGTCAGGAGAGATGGGAGGGAATGCAAAGTTTGTTTCAATTGGAGGAAGCAATATGTGCAAGAAAAAGTATGGAGAAAATGTGGCATTTTCAGGGCTCTGTGAAGAGTTCATTGTGCTATGGTGAGAGTTCTGCACAGGAGCAGAAGACGACAAGTGGTTTTTTATGATCATCTGCTGGATTCTGGACTTTATTCTGAAAGCGACGGAGAGCCATTGGAGCATTTTCAGGAAAGATTTTTTGTGATCTGATCTTCATATTAAAAGGTCCCAGAGGATAGTAGATTGAAATGAGGTATTGATAGAGGCAGGGAAAGACTACTTGGGGGATTTTTTATGGTCATCCCGGTGAGAAATTATAAGAGGCTGAGGCTTTGGCCTAGTGGGGGTGGGAAAATGGCAGTGCGTCGAGAGAGAATAAGGATTTTGTAATTATAAGACTTTTTTGAGTCTTTTTTACTGTTGTAATCTCAGTGCTTAGCACAGTGTTTGACCCCTAGCAGACAGTCTATAAATACTATTTCGAGTGAATGAATTTGCGATCTACTCAGTTCAGTGGAATATGTGGGAGAATGAGGATTCTGGTCTAGGTAAGTAGACGGTGCTGTTATCAAAGTGAGAGGGAGGGTTAACCAGGGAGGGGAAAGGAGAGTTAGTTCAGTATGAATTTGAGACTTGCGAGAGAGGCGTCCAAGTCCAGAGCTGCAGAAGAGCGTGCGTGGAAAGATAGGTTTAGGAGTCATCAGCCTACTGTAGGGGTGGATGACATGTCCAGGGAGAGTGTAAGTGGGGAGAAAAAGGGAAGTCCAGAACCCTGGAGAACACTAGCACATTGGGGCTGGTGAAGGAAAAGCAGAGTGACTATGTATTCAAGGAATTAGAAGGAAAACCAAGAAACAGCAATGTCCCTTAAGCTGAGGGAGTTTGGTTTCAAGAAGGACAGGGATGTCTGATGCTGCCAAGAGGTCCTAGAAGGAGTGAGCAGTTTCTAAAATATTGGCTCTATGACAGCAGAGATTTTTGTCTGTTTTGGTCACTGCTGTATCCCCAGCACTTAGAACACCCTGGGCATAGTAAGCATTGGGTAAGTAACTGTTGAGTGAATGAATGAGTTGGAAAGGATCCCTTGAATCCAGTTGGAGAACCATGGGACTTTGGTGACGCCATGTTCAGAGGAGGGGTGGTGAGGAAGCCAGATCATAGTGGATTGAGGAACACATGGGATGTAAGGGAGTGGCTGTGAAGAGAAGACTAAGGATGGCGACTCCATGAGCACTTAACCACGCTCTAGGCACTGAACTAAGCGCTAATCCAGCTCCTTAGTTGCCCAGGCTACATTTCCTCCACAGTTTCTTTGTGACAGGAAGGCAAAGAAAGAGTGAGTGTTTGAGATGACATGCAGTTGAGACCAGGAGGATTGCAAATATTTTAATGCTGATGGGAAAGAATCGATAGAAGGAAATAACATGAAGACTTTGGGGAAAGGGAAATAATTTATACAAGAGGAGACTGAGGAGAGATCCAGAGCACAGGTGAAAGGAAACTCCTTCCATCAAGATGGGGGTGGAGAAGGTCAAGACAGGAGTTTGTTGCAGATATTTTTGTCAGGGGGAGAGGGGAAGGAAGTAGGGGTGGATGAGAGTGCTTTCTGCTGAGAATAAGGGAGGTGGTGATCAGGTATAGACTTGAGGAAAGTGGTACAAGTTGGAAGTAACCATTGCAGAGAATAGCAGAAAGCGATGGTGGAGATGAAAGATTGCAAGGGCAGCCTCAGGGCCCAGCCAAGCTGGGAGACCGAGATTTTGCAGTGGCCCGATCCTGCTGTGTTGTGGTTTTCCTCCCTTCCCTCCAGTAGGGCATAGTAGCCAGCGTCAGGGGCACAGAAGGCAGATGTTAGCTTGATCCAGGGCTTAAGGTGTTGCCACTGGGTGCCACAGAAGAGAAGAGACACATTGCTGAGAGCATTGGCTAGAGTGTGTCTGAGGTGAGGGATCACCACACCTGCGCACGCAGGGAAGGGGGTGAGGATGGGAGAGGGCTGCGAACAGGAGGGAAATGGAGGGTCACAGTGCTAGAGTCTGGAGAAACCTCAGCAGTGGGGCTCGGTAGTAAGCAGGTGCTTGTTTGGAGAATTCCATGTCCAGAGATGACCTGCGATGAATAAGGCAAAATTTTGCTAAAAAGGGACTATAAGAGTAGAAAACTAACAGTGCTGTTTATGTCTTCACTGAGGGGACTAAGGAAGGATGCCAAAGATACTATTATTTTTTTTAATCGTAAACACTTCTGTGCTGTTTGAATTTTTTCAATTAGTGTGTACTACTTTTTTAATTAAAAACAACACAAACTTTTCAGTAAACCCAAAGACAAGAGGAGGTTTCTATGGAAGCGCGGAGACGAGCGGACAGCAGAGGGGGAGGCTGTGGTTGTGGAGAGGGGCCCTGGGGCGCGTTATCTGTCCGTGGGATCGTGAGGTGTTCGCTCTGAAGAGGAGCAGCTGGAGTCTGGTCCCACCCTGCCGTTGTTGACAAGGAAGGAAGTGGGAGCCCCAGCACTCGCTCAGCTTGGCAGCAGCAGAACCAGACCAGAACCAGCCTTTCCTGATTTCCCAGCCCACTCTGCCCATGCTTCCTCCTGAGCACTGGAGGCTGCGGAACTTCCTGCTGTCCCCGCCAAGCTCGTGGCGCGGGTGCCTGTGACACTGCTGGCTGATTGGGCTGTTTGCCATACCATGCTTCCCACACCTCAGCACTTGTGGCACACGGCGTGTGGGTGTGTGTAGAGGCGGCTACTGTCCCCTGCCTGTTTCCTGCTCTCTTCCGAGCTCAGCAGAGGAGCAGCTTGGAGGAGGAAAACCACCGTGACGATGCTTTATTTACATCCTTTCGAATGACCTGGTGTCCGTCCTGTTTTGCCAGCCCTCATGTCGCTGCCTCCCCCAGACCTTCCCTCTCCTAATTTGTTTGAGCATCAGCCCTGCGTCTGTATCTGCTGCTTCTGGCCCGAACACAGATGAGTCCCTGAGAACACTTAGGAAGGGATTCTTCACGTGAGATTGGTAGCAGAGAGTGGAGGAATTGTGATTCTGGAGAAAGAGCCCTTAACACATTAACTGCCACGTGAGTTGTATTTAATTCACGCTAGTTTTGAGCAACAGGGCCTCGTGAAGCACATGTAACTCACATGTCTCTGTACCTTGGGAGCTGCGTGAACTATTTTTCAAGTTGCATATAAATCACACAGAGAAAACAATAAAAAATAATTTTTTCATTAAATAAGAAAGGATCATTTTGTTTTTGAAGGTTTTATTCTATATTCATAATAAAACAACGTGGCTTCAAGGAAAAGAATTTTTTGCTAGTGTGGCAGTCAATGTGTTAAATTAAGGGCATTGTTCTGGGAAAAAAGTGCTTTCATTTTGAGCAGATCTTCGAAGTAGTCACTCTCCCTCTAAATGACTACAGACTTAGGGAATGAAGTACCAGGTGTGTTTTTGAAAAATGAAAATAGAATAACAACCAAAGAGTTAGGTATTTTCCTGTCTTCCAAGCAATAGTTCAGATAAAGGTGGTGTTTGTGCAGCTTTCCTTGTTTGGTCATCAGGGCGGTGAGCCATGGTGGTTGCATATTTGTGATTTCTCCTTATTTGGCAGACTGAGGCCCAGAGGATTAACACTAAAGCTCAGGACTTTTGTCCTCTTTTGGACGGCTGCCTGGATAGATACTCAGATGAGCTCTCCACACAATGATATGGGGCTCCGTGCTGTGTGGGGTTGGGAGTGGGACGAGGAGACAGAGAGTGGAGTATAGTTTTTCTTCATCCTGTCCCTAGTTACGTCCCCCTTGGTCTTCCTGTAGAGTCCTCTGTAGAGATGGATTTGTAGAGATAGCCTGTCTGCTTGGAGATCTTGGAATGACCCTACAGATTATGCTTTTAGAGTGGTTTTAGCCCTCTGAAGGCCTGCTTGTCCTTTTGGGTTTTTTTTCTGGGGTGGGGTTAGGGTTTAAGAGTTGTGAGTTGACTTGGCCCAGTGTTGCCTCAAATTCCCTTCTCCCTGCAGAGTTTAGGCAGGTATTGGTGTGGGGATACAGGGTATTTACTGGGAGGGGAAAGAATATGTTTATTCATGATGGTAGGAAAGGACCTCTCATTAGCTTGCTTCCTGGCACACGTGAGAGCCGAGATGCAGCCATGCGGTGGTGCTCAGGAGGTTTGAGCAGGCTTCCTTGAGAATGGTCTGAGGCTCTTGGGTTCCTTCTGCCTGGAGATGGGGAGCATTTGGGATTCCAGCTTGTTTCTGCATTCTCTCTCCTTGCCTTCTGCCAAGCCATCCTATCCCTGACCATGTAGTGCCATAAGAAGTCATGGATGTGTGGTGCCGGTGGGGTGCATCTGGCTCCAGCAGGGAATAGAGAGGGGCTCATTAAGTTCAGGCTTGGGGCAGTGGAAGCAGAGCCCCCCAGAAAATCACAGGGAAGAACCAGTAGGAGGGCAGGAAGAGAGAGGGCATTACTATTTTGGCTTTGGCAATTTTTCTGCATAGACTGGGGTCTGTAGAGCTATATTAGATAGTATGTTGGCTCATTCTGGGTGGCTTTCTGCTGCTTGGCAGAAATCTGCCTTGGGAAGAGGAAGGAAGAAAGCAGGATGGGCTGGTGCCCATGTGCCTTCTTAGAGGTATCAGCAACATCATCTCAGGCCCCCTCTGCATGGGAGAGCCTCCTATCATCTGCTCCCTCTGCTCACATTAGCTCCCGGGCATTTTCAAAGTTGGAAACCCTTCATCGGGAGCCTTCAAGAGGAGTACTACTTAAAGTGCCAGTCTGCGAGGAGATAAGAAGCACGTGACCAGAATGTGAAGCTGTTCCCTTCGTTGAGAAAATCTTATTATTAAAAAGTATTAGAACTGGATAGTGTGTTTACTCTGACATAATCGATTTACATTCTGGTATCATGTAAGCTTCCTAGCCAGTGACCAATGAGTAACACAGTTTGCAGATTGGCAGCTAATCCGCAGACGACACTTTGGGTAGTCATGCTCTAGAACTGCCGCTCATACAGAGGCAGTTGAGGTCTTGGAATTGTGCGCTTGGTATAGTCCAAGGGAAGCCAGAAATACAGAGCCCTGGTTAAGAAGAGCTGTCACCTAGATCGTTCATACATGGGTCACGTGGATATTGGGGAGAAAGGGAACACAACTGGAAAGAAAACGTTGAAATGGATGGCTAGGCAATGCCTGTGCCAAGGGTGAATACCATGTCCTCCCTTTCCTTTTAGCACAGGTGTGTGAACTGAGGGACTAGAACTAGGGACCCTACAGGGGGCCTTGGTTTTGCCTGTTGCTTCTGATGGCAGGTTAGCCACACTGAGTTTACCCTGTCTTTGCAGGAAAACGACATACGTTGGAGAAGAATATATTGGTTGTCTCTGTAGTCACATCTGGATGTAACCAGTTTCCTACTTTGGAGTCAATGGAGAATTGTAAGTACTGTCCTGGAAGAACAGGCACTTGTCTGAAGCTATTACTTTGGATGGCCTGGCAGAGTCCCCCATGACCACAGGAACCAAGTCCTGAGAGCCATAGAAGATAAGTTTTTCCTATGGAGAAGCTTAACGAGTGTCTGAAGGCTGGCTGTGGAATGTCACACTGGCTATTTATTGAGTCCCACAGGATTCCTGCTTTCTGGACTGAGTGCATTTCTATTTTAGGAAAGTATACACTTTGCTGGTTTTCTCTAAGAAACCCTGCATTGGGGAGAGAAGGAGTTTTCGATCATTTATACTGAGATGAAGTGAAGTCATTAATCCTGTGACTGCCTCCTGTCTTCCCTGAACAGCAGCATTTGGGGACTTCTCAGCCTCCAAAGTGAACATTCGAGTCTTGGCTTCTTCCTCACATTCTTGGATGAAGTAGTTGAAGCCTTAAGAAAAAGGGAAAGGAGGGCGATCACAAAGGCTTTGGGAGCACCATGTCCCGAACTCCCCTGAAAGCATCCTTATCCCCTTTGCCAATAGGAGACTTCATACTTTCAGCTAAAAGCTGGTAGGATTTCACATTTCTGCTGGGAAACTGACCATGAGGTGGGTGGTGCCTTGCAGAGGACTCTGCTCCAGCCTGACTCTCTCATCAGGTGTCATCTTCCAGGGTCTTCAGAGCCACTGTGATGACCACCCTTCCACACTGGCCCCAGGCCTTGCCATCCAACAGCTGTCCTACTCCGGGGATATCTCCTCACTGAAAGATAAAAAATACATGTATGATCTTGCTGGGTGTTTTTATGTAGAAGGATTTACATAGAACATCTAGTCTATAATCTGAGAGAAGACCTTGACTAAATGAGGTCGTTCTGTCATTTCAGATACCCTGACCATAAGTGATGACGAATGTTTACTCCTCTCTGAGACTGTGTGGGGAGCTCTCCGAGGTAACAGGTGGGGCTGACGCAGAGAGAGACATGATGTGGGAGGGTTGGTGAGGTGGGAGGACAGGACTTGGGGCCTAGCGAATATCCCCACTTTAGAAAGCTTTCTTTATAGAAACCAGTTGGAACGTTTCCCATCTCAGAGCTGTCCCTAGAAGCTGTCAGGTTTCACCCTGTGCAGTGGCAGCAGCTCCCCTGGGCAGGCGCTCTGGGGCGAGGGGTGGGAGGGTGTTACCACAAACACTGCCCGTCCAGCTCTCACTAAAGACACATCATTAGAAAGGTTCTTTAAAAAGGAAAGCTGTAACAAAAGAAATAGATAAATGTAAAAAAATAAATAGTAGTAAACTATGTAGAACTGTATATTTCTGGAGAAAAGGGGGAGATTACTAGCTACCGGGTGAACAGGTAACAGGCCCCTGCCCTTCTGCTCGGTTCACTGAAAAGGCGTTTGTTCCCTAGATACAGACGTAGCCAAGTCGCTCTGCTGGGAAACGATGAGGCAGTTCCCGCAGAACCCCACACCTTGTTTTAGTTTGTCCTCAGACCTTGCCCCTCTGTGCTTTGGAGAAACAGCGTGCTGACTCCCCTTCCTGCCCTCGTAAACCTTTTGCGCAGGTGCTGTGATTAGCGAGGTGGGGCAGGGGGATCTGGGACGCCAGAATGCTGGGTGTCAGAGTCAGAGTAGGGAGAAGCCTGGCAGTGCACTAGCATCTGCTTCAAAGTAGGTGCTGAGTGGCCACTAAGGTCTCATGGATTCTTTCATTTTGAAGTTTGGGGACTCTGCGAATCCTTCACGGGGCTTCTGCAGGGTTTCCGGAAGTGGGCTATAGCTGTCGTTAACATGTAATGCTCTGGACTCAACATACCTGTGCTTGGGCCTTGCTGGACCCTGGGAGACTGTGTCAGTCCTTCTGGGGCAGTTGCTGCCCCCACACCTCAGCTCCCTGCAGCTGCGTCTCTTGTCAGACTCTGCAGATGAAGAGTGGATGCTTCTTTGTCTTCTGAGCCTGACTATGGACCCAGGCTTCTTGGAAACTCAAGCTTGTGATCACTTTCTCACAATTGAATCTGGGAGAAGTGAAGGGGCAACAGAGTGGGGACCCTTTTTCTTAGCTCCCTTAGCTCCTGCTGGGTTTATCCATGGAGAGCCTTAACCCTTGCAGGCTGGCTTGTCCCTGCATCTGTTCTCATGAGCACACATCTTGGCCTCTCTTTTGAATATTCCTGTGAGTTCAAGGCTTAGGAAATACGGATAAGAGGTACATGGGTTTTGAAGGTTAGTATGTTACAAGGAAGAGCACCAAAACCCCTTTCCCTGCCACCTCCCAAAATACAAATACAGAATAAAAATGGATACTGGCTTCCTAGTGTCCCCTTTTCATAAGTATTAAGAATCATCAAGCCTATGCTACATCCATTTCACTGTGTACCCAGACATGCTCTGTCACATTGAGAACCTTCCAAATGGGTGATCTCTTTTCCACTTCTGAGTCTCTCCTCTGCCTCTCTCCTTCTCCATAGGTCTGGAGACTTTTAGCCAGCTTGTCTGGAAATCTGCTGAGGGCACGGTGAGTGTGGCCCCTCAAAAAGGGCTCCTTTCTAATCTCTGAGGTTTTCTTTTTTAAAAATTTATTTATTTTTATTTCAAAATATTAAGGGGGTACAAATGTTTTCGTTACATGGATACCTTGTATAATGCTTAAGTCGGGCTTTTAATGTGCCCAGCACCAGAATAGTGTTCATTGTACCTGGTGGGTGAGTTTTCACCCCTCACCCCCTGCCACCCTTCCCCCTTCTTGGTTTCCAATGACCTTTATAGCTCTTTGTACCCATGTGTGCCATCATTTAGCTCCCAATTATCTAATCTCTGGGTGTTTCTCCCAATGTAGGGAGTCCTGGGAAAATCTTATTTTGCCTTAGACAGAGTCCTGGTGGCTTGCAGTAGCCCCAACAGGAGTGTAGGAGGAGATGTGGATGGAAAACCGGTTTGGTAGATTTGGTCTGTTTGGAATCACTATAATTTGGTTCCCCTGAGTCATTATTTAGTAATGACCTTGAGGCCACACTGCTTCGTAAAACATAAACATGTTAACAGTCAGGAAAATACAGAATTTATAGGCTGAGTGGTGTGTGGGACTGTGTTTGGCTGGCATGGGAGAGTTGCTATCTGGGAGGGTGATGGTTTATGATCACTGGTGTAGAGGTGGGGGGCGTTTGGGGAGACAGTTACCCTGAGAACAGTTACAGATTGGCTTTGGGATCTTGGGAGAGTTTTCCTCACCCCCCGTTCCCCATGGTAAGCTCCCTTTGAACCCTGACATCTTCAATGTTTGGTCCATGCAGTTCTTTATAAACAAGACCGAGATCGAAGACTTTCCCCGCTTTCCTCACCGGGGCCTGCTGTTGGATACATCTCGCCATTACCTGCCACTGTCTAGCATCCTAGACACTCTGGTACCCAGTCCTTCACGCCTTCTTTGCGCTCAGGGTTCTGGGGTGATGGGGCAAGAGACAGACCAAGTTCCATATTCTTAAAGAGTTAGAGGAGGAATGTATGTAACTCTGAGCTCCTGGGGAAATGTAGAAGAGGAACTGCTCCAAGACTCAAAAATAACAAGCGTGACTCAAATCTACCCCACTGGCTACTGCGGACCAATGTTTTAGGCTGATTCCGGGGATACAGAAGGTGTTTTGGGCAATTGGCTTCTTTGGCCAGGTAGAGTTAACTTTAGTTTGGACAAGGTCATAGGAGGGAGATGTTCAAAGCCTTAGCTGGGGAAGTTTGTTTGATGTGCAGTCTTCTCTGACAACTGATGGTCCAGATCATGTACGTTTTCCTTTGCTTCTCTGGTGGAACCAAAGGAGTCAACACATCCATCAGCCTTGGCTTCTGAGATTTATGAGTTAAGGAGCTACTAAATTCCCAGCAGGCCTCACAGTTTGTAAACACCAGTCAGATAACCCAACACACATGGCAGGAGGAAGCGTTGATCTTCAGGCTATTTGAGGGCTATGGGAGACTCCAGGGTACCATGGTTGCTGCGGCCCTCCTCTCAGTGCAGCCAGAATTCATCTCAAAAAGAGGAGAGACCACTTCTGTCTGCCATCTTTGGATATGTCCTGGAAAAAGAAGAAATGTGCTGGGTCTTCCCTCCATGCCAGGCACTCCCCGGTGGGAAGGTTTGAGAGAGAGAGACCCTATGAACACCTCACTGGAAGCTGGGGCAGGTTGAGCCTGTTGGGGTGTCTGGAGCAGCCCGCCAGCCTGCCCAGCTTTCCAGGTTTGAGGCTGAAACTGGAAAGGCTGTGATGGGTTCACAGTGTGTGCTCCAACCTACAGGATGTCATGGCGTATAACAAATTGAATGTGTTCCACTGGCATCTGGTGGATGACCCTTCCTTCCCATACGAGAGCTTCACTTTTCCAGAGCTCACCAGAAAGGTATGTCCCAGCTTCTCCCAGACCAAGTTTATGGGTTGATGTTCAAGCCTGGCTGGGCTGTCAAGGACAATGGCTCTCATCCTAAACAGCCAGTTCGAGGCAGACGTACTGCCATAGGGGAAGGATGGTGGATTTGGATTCAGGAGACTTTAGTTCAAGTCCAAACTTTGCCATTGATTTGCTTGTGACCTTCAGGAGATAATCTCTCCTGGTCTCTTTTTCTCTATATTTTGCTGAATGGACATAATACCTACCTTGTTTATCTCACTGGCATTATGATATTCAGATAAAACAGATTTGATAACTCGTGGGAAATCATCATCAAATTCCTTGAAGATAGTCCCTGATAGTGAGGGGCTGTGGACAGGCTTTCTGATATCTGGGGAGTCCTTTGAGTATCTGGAGTATCTTTCACTGTGCCAGCCTTCAGGAAACGAGAACCTGAAGGGTGTCTTGTGCCTTTCAGGGGTCCTACAACCCTGTCACCCACATCTACACAGCGCAGGATGTAAAGGAGGTGATTGAATACGCACGGCTTCGGGGCATCCGTGTACTGGCAGAGTTTGACACTCCTGGCCACACTTTGTCTTGGGGACCAGGTAAGAATAATGTCTGGGGTTGGAGGGAGTCTGCTCATCATCCTCAGTAGGGGGCTCAGGGAATGGGCTGTTGGGCATGGCATGTCCCAACTTTGGTCCCTGGAGGAATGTTTTCCATCAGCTTCTTCCTCTTGGTAATTTAGATAGGAAGAACTTCGGGCAGAGGAGACCTCTTCTTACTATGAAAATATGGGCAGATTCTTCCCAGATGCTTTGCTGGTGGTTGTGCCCTAAAGTGGATGCTGAGGAATCCGACTCCCAGGGTAGAATCTGAAAGAAAGAAGCCCAGGGTGACCTCCAGAGGTTCGAGTCAGACAGTCACCACTCCTGCTCACTCAGCTCTTCTGTATACTCCAGCCCCCCTGACCGAGCCCCAAAGGAGGGTTAAAGGCAGGTGGAAAGAGGCTACTGGCCTTATAGAAAATTGAAGATATGTTGTGGCCTCAGCCTCAGGAGGGAGAGACTCTGAGCCAAATGAGACACCCCTTAGGAAATGTAGAAATATTGCGCATCAGAGTTGATCCCACATACGGGAGAAGAAAGGTTTTGCCCATGCGGCTGGATCAGGCTCCCCCTCTGATTTTCTGGCTAAAGGTGGGGAGTGTGCGCTGACGGTTGTCTCCGCCCGTCTGTGATTGTGGATATATTCTTATTTCTCTGTGACTAAATGATGGTGACTGCTAGTGTCTGTGAGTGCGAGAGTGGGCCTACCTAGATGTGTGTGACGTTTATGAGCACAATTGTCTTACTTCATGTGACTTAGGTCCTTATCTGTAGAACTGACTGTGCATGAGGGTCTGTGTATTTGTGACGCTTGCATGGGGTTCTCTCTTGGTTTAGGTATCCCTGGATTATTGACTCCCTGCTACTCTGGGTCTCAGCCCTCTGGCACCTTTGGCCCCGTGAATCCCAGTCTCAACAACACCTATGAGTTCATGAGCACATTCTTCTTGGAGGTCAGCTCTGTCTTTCCGGACTTTTATCTTCACCTTGGAGGGGATGAGGTTGATTTCACCTGCTGGTATGAGCCCTTTGATCTTCCCATCCCGCCTGCTGAATTGCTTGCTCAGAATAGAGGTTAGCACCCAAGGGACTGCCTAATTCAGCTGCTTCTCGGGGCTAACCTCGCAGACAGCACTCTGTCTCAGCTCACATTGCTCGGGTCCCGGGCCTTCCCTGTCCACCTTCAGAGAGGCCCTACCTGAATTTGGCAAGGCTGTCAATGTGAACCTCTCCTCCTCTCTCATATCCTTGAGATGTTTATTTTACAAACCAGCTCTTGGAAAAATTCGGGGTAGAGAAAAATAATCCCTTTTTATGAAGGCAACCCTCAGATCTAGCAAGCTCAAAAGAGGTTGAGGGGCTTCTCTGAGAATTGGGCACGAGGGCTGTTTCTGGGGAAATAGGTTGACTCTTTGGAGACATGAGCAGGGCAAAATAGTCTAGAATATTTTGAGAACAAGGTGAGCACGATGCAGATGTCGTGAGGCAAGGGGTCCGCAGCAGGTGACAGACAGCAGGCTTGTCAGCCACCTGGAATAGCCGCTAGGGAAGCCAGCCTGGAGTGTGTGGACCCAGTGCTAAGACCTCGGGCCCACGTGTTGCAGTCCAGAGAGAGGATTAAGATGTGATCTCTCTGGGAGTCTGAACTTAAAACTCGTCCTTTCGCAGCCTCTGTCAGCAGCGCCCTCCCCATTGGTAGCCACACCTTCCTTATTTAGGGCTTCCGAGATTCTTGGCTATTTGGTTTTTCAGGTGAAAGGAGGAAGTTGTGGGAGGCCAGGTGACTAATCCCCAGGCTTTAGGCTTTCAGGATGTTGAAAAACTGATCTTCATTTTCTTCACGGGATTCAGGAAGTCCAACCCAGATATCCAGGACTTTATGAAGAAGAAAGGCTTTGGTGAGGACTTCAAGCAGCTGGAGTCCTACTACATCCAGACGTGAGGAAGGAAGGAGGCTGGACGGGGTCCCTTGGGGGCCACCTCCTATGGGGTCCTCAGTTTCCATATCAGGGTCAGGCCCTGCTTGCCCACTTTCTGCACTCCTGAAGGGTCCCTTTGTCCTACCCTTTCAGGTTTGGAGTGGTCAGTGCCCAGCCCTGGGGAAGACACTGCTCAGTTGGGGATAGACCCCCAGCCAGGCTCAACCCCTAGAGCTTTGGCACAAGCAGCCTGGAGCCAGTCTGAGCTGAGCAGATGCTTCCTTGACACTCCTCTCTCCTGCAGGCTGCTGAACATCGTCTCCTCTTATGGCAAGGGCTACGTGGTGTGGCAGGAGGTGTTTGATAATAAAGTAAAGGTGAGCCGGGGCAGAGAGGAGAAAGAGCCACCAGCATTGTCTCCCTCTGGTCTCCCCGGCCCTTCCCTGCCTCCGGAGGGGCTGATCTCTGGGTTTGGACTAGGCTTTAGTGGTCAGAGCACTCTCCTATTCCCTCTAGAAAGGCTGCAGAGGTATGAGCCCTTGGTTTAGGTATCAGAGCCTCTGTCTGCCCTCCCTTGCTGCCAACTGATCAAGAGTTATTTCTGCTGCCAGGTCACCTGGCATTCCTGAGACCGGCATGATGAGCTGGATTTTCCTTCCTGAGTCATAGACTAGGGTCTTCCAGGTCTGTGGGAGCAGGGCTACTTCATTTTTCATCAGTTAAGATCCCAGCCTCCTTCACATGCAGGGGCTATGTGGAAACCCTGTCCTATGCCCAGTAACATCTAGAGACTGTTGGGCATGGTGGCACCTGGGCCCCATTGCTTGCCTCCCAGCTCACAGCCAGTATTGCTAGCTCCGTGTGGACGGGGTGGCTGCAGAGGGCCTGGGGAGGGAGAGCAGCAGGGAGCTCTCTCAGGGCCTGTGGTCTCGGCCTCTGTATCGAGGTGTGAGCACAGCAGTTAGGAGTCATAGAGACACATCTTTTTTTTTTTTATTTTTAAGACAGAGTCTCTCTCTGTAACTCATGCTGGAGTGCAGTGACATCATCATAGCTTACAGCAACCTCAAACTCCTGAGCTCAGGGGATCCTCCTGCCTCAGCCTCCCGAGTAGGTCAGACTACAGGCACGTGCCACCACACCCAGCTAATTTTTCTACTTTTAGTACAGACAGGGTCTTGCTATGTTGCTCAGGTTGGCCTCAAACTCCTGAGCTCAAGCGATCCTCTGGCCTCAGCCTCCCAGAGTGCTAGGATTATAGGCATGAGCCACCGCACTCAGCCCATACTTTTCTGCTGGGGAACAGAGGGAGGACACACCCCTTGGCCTAGGTTGCCTGCATATGAGTGAGGCCCAGGAATCTCCTCAGCTCTGTGCTATTACTGCCATTTGACCTTTTGTGACAGGTTCGGCCAGACACAATCATACAGGTGTGGCGAGAAGAGGTGCCAGTAAGCTATATGAAGGAGCTGGAACTGATCACCAAGTCTGGCTTCCGGGCCCTGCTCTCTGCCCCCTGGTACCTGAACCGTATATCTTACGGCCCTGATTGGAAGGAGTTCTACCTAGTGGAACCCCTGGACTTTGAAGGTGAAAGCAGGGCGCTCCCCTTGCTGGCCAAAGGAGGCGGGCTTGGGGACAGGGTGGGAGGCAGGAGGGTCTGGGCCAGACATTTCAGGGCAGGAAGTGAAACCACTTATCTGAGGAGAGGGCCACATTGGGAAGGTGGCTGAAGGGGAACCCTGGAGTTACTCCCCACCACCAGCCCGTCGTTACCTGTTTTCCCTCAGGTACCCCTCAGCAGAAGGCTCTGGTGATTGGTGGAGAGGCCTGCATGTGGGGAGAGTATGTGGACGGCACAAACCTGGTCCCCAGGCTCTGGTAAGGGTTTTCTGGAGAAGGCAGAGGGTGGGCTTGAGGGCAGGGGTTCTCCCTGACAGACTCAGTCCCCTCTAGCCACCTCCAGACTAGCACCCTCCTCTCAGGCCTGAGGGAGAAGAGGTACTGCAGCGAGCCTTCTGTTTGTCTGTGACGTTCACTTCCCTCGTGACTTCCACATGTTTCCCTCCAGTGACCCAAGAGGTGTGTGGGGTAGGGATTGTTATCTCCACCTCACAGGTGGAAACAGTGAGGCCTGGAGAACAAGGTGACATGCTCAGGATCCAGCACGGAGAGTCCATGATTGCTGCGATCATACTCTGCTCTGCTGTGTGCTCAGCAGCCTTGCCAAGCATGGTCAGGTGTGCCAGGTTGACGTTTTAAGGGCATCCGCTGCTGCTGGCTTGGCCAGTTAATGATACCTTTAAGGCTTATTCGTATTCCCATGTCATTGGGAGGAAGAGAGTGGAATCACTGTCCACAGTTTAATGAAGATGGAGCTGAGCCCTAGAACTCTCTGGGACCCGTCCAGCCAGGCTGTGCCTCTGAACAGGTGTTGATCACTTGCCTTGGCCCTGAGCTGGTCCAGGCGGGCTAGACAAGAGGCAGCAGCCTGTGGATGTCCAGTGTCTTTGTAGGGGACACGTGGCTCAACCCGGCACATGCTCCATTTCCTGCAGGCCCAGAGGAGGGGCTGTTGCTGAGAGGCTGTGGAGCGACAAGCTGATAGCTGACCTGACATTTGCCCATAAACGTCTGTCGCGCTTCCGCTGTGAGTTGCTGAGGTGAGTAGGCTGTGGGGCCTTCCTAAGGTGTGGGATGGGTGGTGCAGATCCAGGGCTTGGGACCCCTTACTGAGAGGAAAAGAATAATAACAATAGTTAACACTTATAGAGGCTTATAGGTGGCCCGGCATATCCCAGGCTTGTGCATCTGTGGCTTCAACCAACCGTGATAGAAAACATTTGGGAAATAAATAAATAAATAAATAAATAATACAACGATAAAAAATAATACAAATAAAAACCAATACAGTGTAACTATTTATATAGCATTTATGTTGTGTTAGGTATTATACATAATCTAGAGGTGATTTAAAATGTACAGGAGGATGTGCATAGATTATATGCAAATACTATATCATCTTATATAAGGGACTTAAGTGTCCGTGGATTGGGTATCTGTGGGGTCCTGGAACCACTCCCCTGCTGATACTAGGCATGACTGTACTTTGTGGCAATCGCTGTGCTAAGCCCTTTAGAGGCACTGTTCCGTCGAATCTTCACCACAGCCCCATAAGGTAGGTGCATTTTTATCCGCTTTTCAGAGATAGGTGAGGGACAGAGGTCCCTTGCCCAAAGTCACTAAGAAGGAGGATTTGAACCAGACCGACTTTTTGGGCTCTCATGACATCTTCACCTCTGTTGGGGATGGGCCTTTGTAAGATAATCATTTTCTGGATTCCTTCATTGACTAGGTCTTGAGATCTTGAGGGACACAGCCTATTACAGACCAGAAGCCTGGGCCAAGCATTTTGGGATCTAAGCCTCAGCTGTCTGTAATTGACTGGGTGACTTCAAGCTGGTTCTCTAAGCATGTTGCTTATTTAGGTAATGAAGGAAGCATGCCTAGAGGTCTGTAAGGAGATTGATCGGGTCTTGTAACTTCTGAGACCTAAAGACAAGATTTCATGCCCAAGTGCACGGACGGGACAGCTCCCCAGTCCCCCACTGCCACCGCATTTACAGCGTTTGAGAGCCAGGAACAGAAGGCTAAGTAGGCCAAGGGCATTGGGCAGCCCCCAGGCATCTATCTGTTTTCCAAAGGGACTGAATTATTTGGTGCTAGGGTACAGAGACAGGCAGGATAGAAATAGGGGGTATTCCCCAAAGTTCTTGGGTCTCTTTCTATCAAAATCACCTGGGGCACCTATTCAAATTACAGATTCTTGCCAACGCTTTGCCCCACCCCAGGTGAGAATCTCTGGAAGTGACATCCCCACATACTTTTGGTGTACAGTGACAGTTTGACAGTCACTGAAATGGGGAAGAGGAGGCTGTTGACTGCGGTGGAGATGCTGCTAGAGCCTGAGACT
Source organism: Indri indri (assembly GCA_004363605.1). NCBI lineage: Eukaryota > Metazoa > Chordata > Mammalia > Primates > Indriidae > Indri > Indri indri. The sequence continues at coordinate 95,308 of RJWJ010000784.1, read as the reverse complement.
GGCCCCTTCTGACGGGCTCATCTTGCATTTCTCCCTGTCCTCTTGCAGGCGAGGTGTCCAGGCCCAGCCCCTCAATGTAGGCTACTGTGAGCAGGAGTTTGAACAGACGTGAGCCAGCTGCCCCAGGCACCGAGGAGGGTGCTGGCCCTAGGAGAGGTGGTGGGGCCAGGCTTTCACTGCATCCCAGCCAGGGAACGGAGCCCCTTGCCCACGTGCCCCTGTGCCCGGAGAGAAGGGGGCTGGCGCTGGCACTGGCGTCCAATAAAGAGTGATGTGGCATCTTTTGATAATAAATATGGACTACCTATGTAAAAACACAAAAATATGTGAATGACCTGAGGGTGAGAGAGCGGCCAGGACTGGTCTTCTGCTGGTGAGAGTGAGTGAGCTCGGCAGGGCCCAGCCAGGTTGGGTTTAGTATCTGCCCCTGGATCCCAGTTGCGGGCTTGGGATGAAACCTGTGGCCTTTGTCACCTGTGTTCTGCTCTGCTTACCTGTGAGTTACGTCACTCTTCTCCCACCCCTGAACACGTTCCAGACACCTGCCCTCATTCTCAGCCCGGTCACTGCACATCTGTTTTACCACTCCAAGGCTCTGGGTATGGAAGGAGGCATCGTAGGGCCTGCAGGAGTTCCGGGCAGTGTGAGGGCTCCAGACCTGACCTGGTCACAGAACAGCCCCTGCCCCATGCACGGCTCCCGCCCCTAGAGCTGTTCTCCTTTGGGTTTCTTACCACTTCACTTTCGTACGGCCGTTATTTAAATACTGTTGAGGCCGGGCGCGGTGGCTCACGCCTGTAATCCTAGCACTCTGGGAGGCCGAGGCGGGCGGATAGTCCTGAGCTCAGGAGTTCGAGACCAGCCTGAGCAAGAGCAAGACCCCGTCTCTACCAAAAATAGAAAGAAATTAATTGGACAGCTAAAAATATGTATAGAAAAAATCAGCCGGGCATGGTGGTGCATGCCTGTAGTCCCAGCTACTTGGGAGGCTGAGGCAGTAGGATTGCTCGAGCCCAGGAGTTTGAGGTTGCTGTGAGCTAGGCTGATGCCACGGCACTCGCCCCAGGCAAGAGAGTGAGACTCTGTCTCAAAAAATAAATAAATAAATAAATAAATACTATTGAACGCAGTGTGGTCTGGGCACTGTGGTAGGTGTCGAATTTGAAGGACGCAGGGCCTAGCCAACTCTGAAATAATGCAGGCATCTTCCACCCCTCCTCTCGCCCACTTTCGGCCGATGGCACAGCTGAGGACATGAGAACAAAGCCCCTGGGGGGCAAGGAGGTGGGCATGTGGCTCTGGAAGGGGGTCTTTGCACATGTGACCAATTTTCTCTGGGAGGAAATGTCTCATTGTGAACCCAGGCTGCCCCCTGGTGGTTTCATGTGCAGAAGTAACAGTGTAGCCCAGGGGCTGGGGCAGTAGCCACAGCAGACATTTTAGACGAGGATTTCCCTGGCCATTATTTGTTAAGTTCTTTTTTCTGATCCTGGGCTGGGAGGACAATGGCGAGGTCCCAGGCATTTCTTTCAGAAAGCTTCCAGTATGGTGGATACGGAAACTTGGGGAAGGCAGGGCAGAGAGGAATCAGAGTAAAACGTGGTCCTTAAACACCGTCCTTCAGTCCCTTGACCATGTTCCTTTGGGGACGTGGTTGTAGGTAGACCAGCCCTGCATTGTGCTGTTTCTGTAGGGACAGGGTGGGCATCTTCTACCAGCAGAATTCTCTTGGAATTTTCGCACAGCCCAACCTAGCCAAGCCCAGGGCTCCAGCTAGAGACATGAGCTAAGGCTCCGCCGCCTGCACCCACCAAAGGAGCCTTCTCACCTCCGTTACCCAGAAGCCTGTGGGGCTTCCAGGCAAGGACCCTGCAGAAATGCTGCTACACTTCAGATGCCCCTGTTCTCCTCATCATAACTTTCACGTTGCTGCTGTTTGGGATAATGTTAAATAAAAAGAGCAGACACTAAATTGTAGGTCTCGAGTCAGTGAAGGAAGAGATCATGAAAACATTTGTGTTAAAGCAGTAAGGGTCTACGATTTCTTGTTTCTCTTGTAAACATTTTCTTTAATGTTATAATCTTTACCATTGAAAAGATTAACGTGGCCTAGTCAAGACCTTGTGATAGGGTGTGCTCTTCCCAACCTCCGCCATTCCCCCCGTGGTCTGCTGATCATTAGGGCATTTACATGAAGACCATCATCAGGCCTTGACATGCCGACGGGTCGGAGGCAGTAGCCCACAGCAACCACCAGTCTTCAGCACACAGAATTGCTGTTTGCCCAACTCATCTCCCTTCACCTGGGCTGTGGATTTAGAGCCCCACCCTGCGCAGGCCTAGGCCCCTCACACCTGCCTGTGTTCTGTGCGCTACCCGGGGGCGGGAGGGGCCCAGACTGATTTCCTGGCTCCAGTCATCCTAGGAACAGAAAGTCCTCACCTGGCCCCTGCTCTCCTGTGAGTCTAAGAGGGCAAGGCAGGCCTAATGGGTACAAAATAAAGGTGTGAATGGAGGCTGGGAGAACTTTCACCTCCCCTCTCCGTAGGAGTAGAGACTGCGCGCCAGGTGCCCTTCCTTCTGGGATTCTGGTAAAGTGATGTCACTGGTGTTTTCGGGTGCACCTCAGTGGATTACCATAGAGATAGGATATCAGGACTTGGGGACACTAGTGATGTAGAGTCATTGCCCCTAGACTTCTGGCGAGGGGATGGCAAGGATGTGAAGAAAGCTGAAATGATCATGGGAAAGGGTGAAATAAAGGATGTTGGCTGAATTTATTTCTTATTACGGTAGATACACATGCCTTGTGGCAACATTCCTGGCACTCCAGTCCAGATTTGTATAGGTTTTTTCCGATGACTTTTGTAAGATTAATCAATACAGGGCATGACAAGTGTGCGTTATGTGCTTCTCTTTCCCACTAAGAAAAAAAGTAGGAATTGAGGGTTTTGTTTATTAAAATCATTCTGTATTTTTTCCTCTATAAAGAAATAAACTCTGAAAGGTTGACAATTAGTATCCTTTCCTATATTGTTAATAAATGTGTATAATATAAATATATATTAACTAATTTCAGTGAAATGTTTACTTGTTGGATTTTTTCATTACTATTCACTATATATATATAAAAATAACTTTGCAGTCCTCACAGTTTTAAAAATCCTTTTCAAAGCAGTCCTTGTGTGTATGTATGTGTGTCTGTTTCTACATTTTTCAGTGAGATTTGTTTTTAATTAAAATGTCCATGAACCTGGCTTTTTTCCACAGTCATTACTGTACCCTAACCACATGCATCTTAAGTCTAATCTACCCAAGTAAACACTCTTTATTTTTTAATGATTTCAAATGTTTCAAACAAATAGAAAAGTGTAGAAAATAAAACAATAAACAGTATAACCACCCGACTGTATCACATTGAGTGATTGTATTTGTCGCCTTTCTTAGTCCTATTCCCTTCCTTCCCCCAAAACAACTACTTTCCAGAATTTATTTTTAAGCTCACTGTCTTTGGAGTATTTGATCCTTAAGCTGGAATTTCTCTTCATTGTTAGTAAATTCTTTATGGCTCACCTTAAAGCAAATGAGAAAGGGATATTTGGGAAGCCACTGAGAAAGGGGCATGCGTGTGTGAGAGGAGGCAGCCAGGGGAAGGCAGAGGCGCCCCGCCCTGCTGCTGCACTGTGCGCGTGAGCACGAAAGAGCATGCGGCTGAGGGTCGGCATGATCTGTTTGTTATAAAAGAGGATACTTGCAGGTATAAATTCAGAGAAAGCTGTGCTGAGGTTTTCTAGACTTGAGTAAGTCAGAAATCTGAATGAAGAAATACATGTGGAGATCCAGCTGGGGGAACAAAAGTGCTCTGTCACTTGTATGTGCATACTGTGTCAGGCACTATTATGAGCACTTTACTGGATGTTAATTTATTTAATCCTCATCCCAACCAATGTGGTAGGTGTCAGTATTACCCTCATTTGACAGATAAAGAAACAGGCACAAAAAGGTTAAGTGACTTGTTTATGGTTACACAGCTATGCTGAGTCAGGATTTGTACTCGGGGGAACGTGGCTTCAAATGCAACTGGTTAACTCTGCCCTCCACTGCACCCAGCCATCAGCCACTGCCCGCTACATCAGATGTCTTCCTGCTCTTAGATACCGCATGCAGACGTGCTGATAAAGCTGGGTGCTCAGCCACATCTGGGCTCATCTGGGCTCCTCCCCTATCTTTAAACAAATAAAATTAAAACTCCTCAGTCCTGTTTTTTTCAGTCAAGTTGCCGAAACAATTGCAAGTTTGTCTTCATTTCTCCACTTCCTATTCTGGCCTCAGGACCATGCAGTTTGGCTTTAGTCTTCATGACGGCCACTCTCACTAAAGCCAACAATAACCTACTTGTTGCCAAATCAAGGGACATTTCTCAGTACGTAAAACATTACTTGGCCTTTCCTTTATTTTGAGATTTTTATCACTCTTTTTTTTTTTTTTTAAGAGATGGGGGTCTCACTTTGTTGCCCAGACTAGAGTGTCGTGGTGCCATTATAGCTCACTGCAGCCTCGAAACTCCTGAGCTCAAGCAATCCTCCCATCTCAGCCTCCTGAGCAGCTGGGACTATAGGCACACGCCACCACGCCCAGCTAATTTTTTAATTTATTCGTAGAACTCGCTATGTTGCCCAGGCTGGTCTCAAAATCTTGACCTCAAGCAATCCTCTCACCTCTGCCTCCCAAAGTGCCAGGATTACAGGTGTGAGCCACCGCACCCAGTCTGATCACTCCCTCTTTGAAATTCTTTCTTTCCAGACTTTGGTGACACCATTCTTTCCTGAGTTTTCTTCTATGGCTTTCATTCTTCTCTCTCACTATCACTATATTCAGGTGATAGGAAGAGTAAATTTTGGCTACCTGAGTTTGGAGCTTAAAGGCTAAATATAGATATATAAAACCTCTGATGAGGTTCACTTAGAACAAAGTATAGAAGAGGAAAGAAGATAAACCCTTCAAAACATAATTGGTTGTGGGATGGGAGTTTATTAAAGGAGTCATTGATAGTGAGACTTGAGCCCAGGAGTTTGAGGTTACAGTGAGCTATGATCTGGCCACTGCACTCCAGCCTAGGTGATAGAGCAAGACTCTATCTCAAAAAAAAAATTTTTTTTTAAGTTCAAGATACAAAACTCTGGGCCGGGAATCGTGGCTCACACCTGTAATCCTAGCACTCTGGGAGGCTGAGGCGGGAGGATTGCTCAAGGTCAGGAGTTCAGCCTGAGCAAGAGTGAGACCCCATCTCTACTAAAAATAGAAAGAAATTATCTGGAAAACTAAAAATACATAGAAAAAAATTAGCCGGGCATGTGGCGCATGCCTGTAGTCCCAGCTACCCGAAAGGCCTAGGCAGAAGGATTGCTTGAGTCCAGGAGTTTGAGGTTGCTGTGAGCTAGCCTGACTCCACGGTACTCTAGCCCAGGCAACAAAGCAAGACTCTGTCTTAAAAAAAAAAACAAAAAAGATACAAAACTCTGATGAAGAAATCAAAAAAGGTCTAAATAAATGGAGAGATGTTCTATGTTTATGGCTAGGAAGACTCAATATTGTTAAGATATACCCACACAAATACAGTCAACTGGTCTTTGACAAAGGATCAAAGGCAATTCAATTGAGAAAAGAGATTCCATTCAACAAATGGTGCTGAACAATGAATATGCAAGAAAATGAACATCCAAAATCAGTTAATGAAACAGAATGAAGCATAGTAACAGAATAAGGGACAAAAATCACATTCTCATCTCCATAGTCACAGAAAAAGCATTTGACAAAATAGAAAACCTATCTGTGATTTAAAAAGAAAAAACAAAAACCCTCTCTCAACAATATAGGAACAGAAAGGAATTTCTACAACCCAATAAAGGGTATCTACAAAAACATCTACAGTTGACATCATATTTAATGGTGAAAGACTATTTTCCACTAATATTTGGAATAGAACAAGATTTCCACTTTAACCTTTTGTATTTAAGAGTGTACTGGGGGGAATCATTCCAGTTTCTTGAGTTTTGTGAATTTAAATTTGGTACTGCTTACTAGAGAGAGATATTCTATGGACATTTATGTAATAATAATGTACAGGGTGTCCCAAAAGTCACCATACATAGGAAAAATGGGAAATTGTAGCTAAATGTACCTTATTTAAATATGCTAAAAACAAAAATTCCCAAGGTAGAGATTATAAAATATACACAATTATGAGTGTTGCCACTATGTGATGGAAAGAACTCTAGCATAGCAAGAGATCTGGATTCCACTGATGTCTTATTTTCTTTATGTGTAAAAAGAGAAGAAAAAAATTTTAATGCATTTCATCTATACTTCATGCCATACACAAAAATTAACTAAAAATGATTTATAGACCTAAATGCAAAATCTAACACTATAAAGCTTCCTGAAGAAAACATGAGAAAATCTTTGCGTCCTTAGTTTAGGCAAAGATTTCTTTAAAGCATAATACATTAAATAACAAATTGATAAATTTGACTTCATAAAAATCAAAATTAAAAACTGTTCTTCAAAAGTTACTGTTATGAACATGAAAAGATGAGCTACAGACTTGGGAGAAAAATCTTTGCAAAGCATAAATCTGATAAAGGACTTGGAACCAGAATCTGTAAAGAACTCCCCAAACTTAATGATATGAAAACAAACAGCCCAGTTTTTTATATGGGAAAAATATTTCAATGGATGGTAAATAAGTACATGAAAAGATTCTCAACATCATTAGTCATTAGGGAAATCCAAATTAAAACCACAGTGAGATACCAGTACACACCTATTAGAATGGCTAAAGTTTAAAAGACTGGCCATAACAAGTGTTGGTGAGGATATGGAGGAACTAGACTTCTCATACACTGCTGGTGAGAATACAGTGATACAACCACTTTGGAACACAGTTTGACAGGTTCTTAAAAAGCTAAACATACACCCATCACAAGATCCAGCCATTCTGCTCCTTGGTATTGACCCAAGAGAAAAGGAAATATATGTCCATAAAAAGACATGTACAGAAGTATTCATAGAAGATATATTTGTGCTAGCCAAAAACTGGAAGCAACCCAAATGTCCATCAAAAGTTTAATGGAGGGAGTGGGGGAAGGAGGGGACGGGTATTTGCATACACAAAGAGTGCAATGCTCACCATCCAAGGGATGGACACCCTTGAAACTCGGACTTGGGGGGGAGGGGGGAGGCAAGGGCAACATACGTAACCTAAACATCTGTGCCCCCATAATATGTTGAAATTAAAAAAAAAAAAAAAAAGTTGAATGGAGGCCAGGCGCAGTGGCTCATGCCTGTGATCCTAGCACTCTGGGAGGCCCAGGCGGGAGGATCGCTTGAGGTCGAGTTTGAGACCAGCCTGAGCAAGAGCGAGACCCCATCTCTACTAAAAAAAAATAGAAAGAAATTAGCCGGACAACTAAAAATATACATAGAAAAAATTAGCCGGGCATGGTGGCTCATGCCTGTAGTCCCAGCTACTTGGGAGGCTGAGAGAGAAGGATTGCTTGAGCCCAGGAGTTTGAGGTTGCTGTGAGCTAGGCCGACACCATGGCACTCTAGCCCAGGAAACAGAGCAAGACTCTGTCTCAAAAAAAAAAAAAAAAAAAAAAAAAAAAAGTTGAATGGATAAAACAAATAGTGGTATCAGCTTACTGTGGAATACTGCTCTATAATAGTCAAAAGGAATAAACTATGGATGAATCTAAAAATAATTTGAAGCCATAAGAAGAAAGAAGCCATAAGAAGAGTACTTACTGTATGATTTCATTATATAAAACTATAGAAGAACTGTAGTAGCAAAAGTCTATCAGCGGTTGCTTGGGGATGGTGGAGACAGGGAGGAGCAGAAGAGAAAGATTATATATGAGCACAAAGACATTTTTGAATGTGATGGTTCTGTTCACTGTCTTTATTGTGATTATTTTATGGGCTCATATGTCAAAATTTATTAAATTATGCACTTTAAATATGTGTAATTTATTGTATTCAATCATATCTCAATAAAACTTTAAAAAATTTTTAAAAGCTAAGTGACAAGGTACTACCCTACAAACCCCAAAATACTAGAATTTGGAGATGAATCATCAATACCCACAAAACTGATGCATATTTAGCATCTATGCAGCAGACAGCAAAGGGAAGGCAATAAGGGGGGTCTAATATTCCTGAGAATAGGAGAACCCCCAAATCACCAACAGGTAGGAGATGGAAAGTACAGTCTGAGAACAGCACCAAAACTGGGAAGAGGTTGTGCACATTCAATTTGTAAGTGAATGCAAGGGAACCAAAGTAAGTTCTGGAGATGGTGAAGTGGAGCCTTGCAAGATCTTGAAACCAGCCAGTCAACACTTTGCTCCAGGACAAAGTCTAAACTGAGAAGAAACTGCTGGGAGTAGAATCCAAATAGAACTGCCAAGTTCTATTTGGATTCTATTTCTTTTACCCAGTAAGGGTAAAAGAAAGAAGGTCTAATAAACAAAAGTGAGTGGGGCAGTAGAGGACACCTGTCTCAGGAGTCAAAGGTCATATTTGTACCACTTCTTTTAAAAAAAAAAAAGTAAAGAAAACTCTAAAGCTTTGAAGCTAGAAAAGCTATTCTTCCCATTCACCCTTCTAAAATGAAAATCTCACTGCACTTAAAAATGAGCAATTAAAATTGCTCAATTGACTCCCAAACATAGTCATCGTTTTAAAAAAAAAGAAAGAATAAGAACTACAGTAATGTCCCTATTGACAATGAAAGCATGACAGAAAGATTTACCCTTAACAGAAGGCAACCATTAAGAAAATGAAAGGGCCTATGAAAAATCAATATATATATAAGAATTAGAAAAATTCAGAAATATGATGATTGGATTGGAAAAAGAATTTTTAAAAGTGAGATTATAGAACTCAGGAAGGAATTAGAATAAATGAAAAGTTATTTCAGAAATGAAGTCTAAACTAGAAGGAACACAAGAAAAAATGACAATGGATAATATTAGTATGTTCAGACAAACAGAAGATTAAATGGAGGACATTTTTTGAAGGATTTTTTAAAGAAGAAAGATGTAAAAAAAAGATTTGAAAGAAAGTGATAGAAAAACAAACAGGCAAAGAAGATCTAACATACGCATGACAGGATTTCCTGAAGAGGAAAATGAGAGCAATGGAACATAACACATGCTAAAACTATACTTTGATAATTTTTTTCTGAAATAAAAAGGCCTCAGACTACAGGTTGCAGAGACACACATGTACCTGGGAGAACAAACCCAGAATGGCCAACACCTGAAGTGATGGTGACACATATCTGCAGTGTCAGTGCTGGGGCCATGTTGCACAAAAGAGCCAAAGATGGCCTCTGTACATTGGCCCTTTGTTGTTGACTTCTTACGAGCAGGCTGGGACCCATTAGCTCAAAAGCCCACTGGCACCAAACTAAAATTTTTACACATCCACTTGTTTTAAATTTAGCTCAAATAAGCAAATTTTTAGCCACATACAGCCTGCTTACTTTGCATACCTCATGGAACCGAACCAAACGTCTGCTGGCCATGGATAAGATAAACCACAAGCCTATGAAGACTCCAAGCCACTGCTGTTTTTCAGAGATTTCTGACTGAAAGACTCGCGGATGTGCTGCTGAGACACGTAAGTCCCCTCTTCAGTATCCCTCTCCCCCAGGAGTTCCATTTCCCTTTTTCCCTTCTGGGTGGTGACATCTGCACATTTGCCCTCAGAAGGTCTCCTGCTGTGAGGGACTTGCCCTTCAACCCCCATGCAAACGTATCAAAGTGCCACCCAAATAAAATACTTTGTGTCCTACTGCCACCTCATGGTCACATCTTTTACCTCACTAAACCCTGAAATTTTTGAACTAACTATAGGCCAGCACCTCTGATTATAAGGCCAGCTAGGTCCTACAGAAACCCTACTCGTTCCTCAGGGTTTGACTGGAGACAATGTCAGTTGGGTTACAGAGTTCCCCACCTGGTTATCAGACTCCCTCGTTGGAAACAGGCCATCATCATCATGAGACTTTACCCAAGGGTAAGGTTGTGTATTACTGAGTATTTTGGCTCACAGTTATTACCACAATGACAGAAATAAATGGAGAATTAAGGTATAAACCTCCTAGCTCAGCTTGGGCCCTCACCCTGGCCACATCCCCCTCCTTGCCTCACTGTCACTGTTCAAAGTCCCTGGAGAACAGTCACATCGATCTGTGAACAATGAGCTCTTACTACTTCCTAGTCAATCTTGGTATTTCACTCCCATTCCATATCTGTCACAGGTAACAAAAGGTTAGGCAGAGATATGTCTGCCAAGTTCAAAGTAAGAGTATGGGTGGCAAAACAATATAAATTAGAATTAAATGCAAATAGCTTGAGACCTGGTTGTGAGGATAATTTTATGTTGCAGAGGTAAACTCTCAGTGAAGATATAATCTGTACAAATCTCAAAACTCAGTACAATTTCACCTTAAACAATATAACACAAAAATTGGCAGAAAAACATATGTACACATATATGGCAAAATGGAATAAAATATAGTTGTTAGGAGAGTTATTAAGAATATAACCCACCTCACATTAATACTTCATGTAAAGAATGTAGAATATTACAGAGGATATGCAAATTATAACTGAATTAATGCATAGCTATGGAACTTTACACCCCAGAAATGAAGAATCAATGTTTTATCAGGTGGGCAAACTAAGCACAAGCTCCAGTTTGGTCCTCCAATCCCAAATCATAAAAATTATTACATATATTCCATAATTGGAGTAGATACAAGAATTGGATCAAACATGAGTAATTTCTATAAGACATGAATGGGATGGGATAGGATTAAAGATGAAGCCTCAATTCCAAAAAAGATTGCTGCAATAAGTGAGAATGGCTTCAGGGTATCTTAGGGAGTAGATATATGAGGTAAAATCATATCAGATAAAACAGTAAAATCAGACTAGTTGCAACAGTCTGCTGCTGTTGAGAACCTATTGCTTCAGAGAACCTGTTGCTACCTTATGACAAGCAGCAAACAATGCAATAAATATGAATGTAAAAATTAATGAAACAAAAAAATGCAACAAAGTTGATCAGTAATACAAAAGACCATTTGGAAAACCCAAGCTCTAGTTAATTATAATCAAGAAAGAAAAGAGAAGAAAAAAAATCTTTAAGAATAAAAAATAATCGTGACCAGCCTGAGCAAGAGCAAGACCCCATCTCCACCAAAAATAGAAAAAGTTAGCCAGTCATGGTAGCATGTGCCTGTAGTCCCAGCTACTGAGGAGGCTGAGGCAGGAGGATCTTTTGAGCCCAGGAGTTGGAGGTTGCAGTGAGCTATGATGATGCCACTGCACTCCAGCCTGGGCAACAGAGCAAGATTCTGTCTCAAAAAAGAAAAAAAAAAAAAAAAGAAGAAGAAGAAGAAAAGAAAGAAAGAAAGAAAAAAGAATAAAAACCGAGATATAGCTGTAGGAATAGGGGAGATGAAAATTGAGAAAAAATACTAGGTAAACATTGTGCAAATACATTTGACACTGCAATAGAATTAGGTTTTGAAGAAGTATATTAATTACCAAACTGGCTCATAAAGCAGTAAAAAAATATCCCAATGGTACACATTTGTGTGGAAGAGAGGTACCAAACCTTCAGGGAAGATATTATAAACTTATTAAAATAAAATGGGGGAGGGGAAGTCCTGAGCATCACATCACAACGGCAGCACATCACATCACATGGGAGAAAAACAATAATTGAGGAAACAATCCCTGAGAATTTTCCAGAATTGAGGAAAAATAAAAACATGCAGATTTAGGAAGCCTAAGAAATTTCAAGCAATTTAAATAAAAAGAATTATGCACCAAAACACATCATTTTAAAAGTGAAGATTGCCAAAAGAAATCAAAAGATCTTAAGAGCAGTCATAGAGAAATGCTAACTACCTGCAAAGAAAGGACAAATTGACTATCAGTCAACATTTCATAAGCAAAATGGAAACCAAAGTATGGTGAAATAACATCTTCAAAGTAAAAGTGAGAGAAAATAACTATATATTTACCAAGCTATCATTCAAGAAGTGAGCCAAAATAAAGAATTTCCAGACAAGCAAAGCAGTTTACCACCAACAGTTCCTTTACTAAAAGAACTTCTAAAGCAGTAGTTCTTACCGTTGCTTGCATACACATTGGAATCAACCAGGGAGCTTTAGTACATGCTGATGTCTGGGTCCCACCCCAGCAAGTCTGATTCAATTAATCTAGCCTATGGCTGTAACAAGGCCCCTTCTCCTACCCACCACCAAAATGATGTCAGTGAAGACCAAATGGGGAGCTAGGGCTTTCATCATCACCCAGTATTAACAAATACCCCTCCTATAGGTTCAGTGGAGGCACATTAGACTCTTCTTCCTCCATGATAGATTGGTGTCACAGGAGTCTAGTCAGAAGTTTCCACTCCCACCCAGCAGTAATGAAGCCACCTTCTCTCTCATTCAGGGTGGTTTCAGCAGAGACCCAGTAAGAAATCTTAACTTCAAGATTTCTGGCAGTAATGAAGGCAGTGTCCCTGTGTCCCCAGCAGTGTGGGGTCAAAGGAGACTTACTAAACAGATTTAAATAAGATTCAAAAATTTAAATAAGATTCAGAGTCTCATATTACAATATCCAAAATATTCAGGAATCAATTAAAAATCTCACATTATAATAAGAACCATGGAAATCTGAACTGTAATGAGAAAAGACAATCAATAGACACCAACACTGAGATGACACAGATGTTAGAATTATCTGTCAAGGATTTTTAAGCAGCCATCATGAAATGCATCAATAAGCAATTGCAAACACACTTGAAACAAATGGAAAAATAGAAAGTCTCAGCAAAGAGGTAGAAAATATAAATAAAAACCAAATGCAAATTTTATAACTGAAAAATACAACAACCAAAATGAAAAACTCAGTGAATGGGTTCAACATCAGAATAGAGATGATAAAGGAAAGAACCAATAAACTTGAAGATAGAATGATAGAATTTACCCAATCTGAAGAAAAAAGAGATAATAGACTGTAAAAAATGAATAGAATCTCATGGACCTGTGGGATTACAAACAAACAAAAGAGCTAACATTCCTGTCATTATAGTCTTGGAGATAGAGGAGAAAGAAGATGGGGCTGAAAAAGTAGTTGGGGAAATAATGGCCGAAAACTATCCAAGTTTAGCAAAAGTCATAAATCTGCAGATTACAGCAGTAGGGTGAGTCCCAAACATGATAAAGCCAAAGAAATCCACATCAGGACACATAATAATCGAACTTCTGAAACCTGAAGACAAAGATAGAATTGAGAAAGAGGTGACATCTTAGTTATAAGAGAAAAACAATTTGAATGACAGCAGATTTCTCATCAGAGACTATGGAGGCCAGAAAGGAGTAGCACATTTTTCAAGTGCTGAAAGAAAAGAACTTTCAAACCAAAATTCAATATCTAGCAGAAGTATCCTTCAGAAATGAAGAAATCAACACATTCTCAGATGAAGGAAAACTTAGAGAATCTGTCATCAACATAACTACTCTAAAAGAAGGACTAAAGGAAGTTCTTAAAATGTAAAGAAAACGATGAAAGAAGGAATCTTGGACTATCAAAAAGAAGGAAAGAACAATGGAAAGAAGGAAAATATGGGTAAATACAATAGGCTTTACTGCTCCTCTGGAGTTTTCTAAGTGGTTTTTGAATAACATTATCTAATGTGGTTCCCAAAGTAGGTAGAGGAAATATTTAATATAATTATATAATAAATGGAGAAAGGTAAAGGGACTTAAAGGTTAAGTTTCTATGCTTCACTTGAACTGATAAAATATCAATGCCAGTAGACTGTGATAAGCTATGTATGTATAATATACTTAGAATAAGGAACAAGTTATCCATAGTATGGCAGGAAAAAGAAAATATAAATGAAGAATAGAGGAAACAAAAAGAAGACAAAAAATTAAGTGGCAGACTAACATATCAATTATGTTAAATGTAAATGGTCTAAATACACCAACTAAGACAAAGATTGAATGTAGAGTGGATTTTTTAAAATGATCCAATTCTATGCTGTCTACAAGAAACTCACTTTAACTATAACTATTGATATATACGTAGGCTGAAAGTAAAAACATAGGAAAAGATATATTCAGCAAACATTAATCAAAAAAAAGCGTAAGTGGCTATATTTATGTAAGATAAAGTAGCTGTCAAAGCAAGAAGTTTACCAAGAACAAAGAGTGACATTACATAATGATAAAAGATCATCATCCAAGAAGACATCACAATTTTAAATGTATAAGCCCCAAACAACGGAGCTATAAAATATGTCAGGCAAAAACTAATAGGAGAAATAGACAAATTCACAATTACAGTTTAACTTCAACATCCCTCTCTCAACAATTGATAAAACAACTAGACATAAAATCAGCAAGCATATAGAAGAACTCAATGCCATTTACCTACAGAATGTAATCAGCATTTGTAGAACACCCAAATGGCAGAATACACATTGTTTTCAAACATCAATGAACCATTTACCAAGATAGACCATATTCTGAGGGTGGCAAAATAAACCTCAACAAATGTAAAAGTATTTAAATCATACATAGTGTAGTCTGACCACAATTGACTCAAACTAGAAATCTAATAACAGATAAAAGGCAAATTTCATCCAAACACCTGAAAACTAAACAACACATTTGTAAATAATCCATGGGTGCAAGAGGAAGTCTTAAGGAAATAAAAAAAAAAATACGTAGAACTGAATGAAAGTGAAATGTTCTGGTAACCCATTTCACAATCAACTAATTACAAGGAGTAACTTTTTATTAAGGGATAAAAATAATTTTTAAAATTATGATTTATTTCTGAATTTGAATATTGCTTTAAGAATTTTTTGATGATTCCAGTTGCTATTGCTGCTCTTGAGCAGTGTCTTGGAATGGACACAGGTTGTGTTAAAGTCTCTATTAAAACAATATAATTAGCAACTTTACTGAAAGAGGCAAGAAAAAAATTTTATGGAATAAATATATAATTTATGAATTATTTCTCTTTATTATATTACTACTCTGTCCAAATATCACTGGCCCATCAAGAGAATAGCTAGACATATGCAAGAGTAATAAAATTCCATCAGCTCTGATATTTTGCCAACTTTCAGTCATATAAAAAACACAGCTTTACATATATTTTTCATTCTTTTATTCTGAACGCGTATTTGTGAAAACAAGAGGCAGACATATTTTATTTAACAAATTGTAACCCAATTGTATCTTTTAAATATTTAGACACACGGTGTGTCAATTTCCATTTCTTCTCTTGCCCTGGGCCCAGCAAACGTCAGAGGTGGGCCCGGCCCTAACCTCCCTGACCCGCAGGACCGCAGCTTTCACTTCCAGAAAAGGAAGATGAATTAGGCTCCGGGCGCGTAATGGGTGCTGAGTACTTACGGCTTAGTTCCCTCACTCTCCTGACGAGGAATCAGTGTTTAGGAAGTGTTTGGAGGGTTTTGTTTGTTTTATTCTTGCTTGCTTGTTGCCTCTTAGGAGAGGAACGTGTGGGGTTCAGGGGTCAGGAAGCGGTTGGAGGCGCGGGAGAGAAGACAGGCGTGGTGGGGCCGGGTGGGATGGACTCCCAGGGACCGGCTTTGGAGTGGGACTAAGGAAGAGGAATCCCCACCCACCCCCGCAGGAAAGGCTCCAGGATTGGAGGTGTGTGCTGCGTGTGCCTGTGTGTGCCTGCGCGCGAGGAGGGGAGCAGCTCCGACTCCCGCAGACACCATCACGCATGACGAAGCTCCTTCCCCTCACGCGGCCCAAGGCGCACACGCGCGAGCCGCGGCCACGCCCGCACACTCAACACACCCCGGGCATTCGAGGGTCCGGTTGCTATGGCGAGCGGGAGCGCATGAGCCCAGCCGCCCCTCCCGCCCCCGGCCGAGCCCAGTCAACTCACACTCTGATTGGCTGCTGCTTCCTCATTATGCAAATCATTTGCGTAGAGTCGGCGGCCAGCTGCCTGACGTCATCAAGCACCGGGGCTGGGGCTCGGGGCTTGGCTCCGGGAGAGCTCGGGCGGGAGCCCAGAGAGCGCCGAGCGGGGACCTCAAGCCAGACCCGGGCGTCCCACCACCTCTGCCCGGGCCCGCCCCGCCCCGGCTCCGCCCCGGCCCCGCCCCTTTCCAGCCCGCCCCACCCCCTCTACGCCCCTCCACCCGGACCCCGCCCCCCGGGTAGCCCCCCGCCCACGCCGCGCGGGTCCCGCCCCCTCCCCTGGCCCTCGCCACCGGTCCAGGGAGGGGACGGCGGGACAGGCGGAACCTGCGGGACCGGCGGGAGGGCGGACCGGGCGGGGAGATGGCCGCGGCGCCCGGAGGGTCAGCGCCGCCCGCCGGCCCCAGCCCGCGCCTGGGTTTCAGCACCGCGGACAGCGGCGTCGGCATGAGCGGGCTGAACCCGGGTCCCGCCGTGCCTATCAAGGACCACGACGCCATCAAGCTCTTCGTGGGGCAGATCCCGCGGGGCTTGGACGAGCAGGACCTCAAGCCGCTGTTCGAGGAGTTCGGCCGCATCTACGAGCTGACGGTGCTGAAGGACCGGCTCACCGGCCTCCACAAAGGTGCGCGGGGTCAGCCCAGCCCAGCCCAGCCCCAATCCGATTAGAGTGTGGCCCGGCCCCAACCCCAGCCCTGCCTAAAGCCAGTCCGATATCAGCCCCACCTCAGCCCAGCCCCCTCACCAGATCACAGAGTCCCCAGCCCAGAATTTTCTCCCTGACACCCTCCCTCTGATCATCACTCCGGTCCCCTAACATGTTTGTTCTCCACTCTAACCTCCAAATCCCTACCCTCCACCTGTCACATCCCAACAGTCTCTACCTTTCACTTGGACCCCTCCGCCATCCCTCCCATCAGACGTCCCAAATCCTGGAATTTAGAAACTTATTCCACCATCTAGATCTCTAATACCCTCAATCTCCCAAACCCTGGACCCAAGCATTCCTGAACCCTCCACCTGGTGCCACCCCACTGAGTCCTAACCACCCACACACACATCTTGGGCTTGCACCCCTCCTCTGGCCTCCAAATCCAGCCAACACACAGAGCCTTCTTTTGACTCTCAGACGGCCAACCTAAAACCCACAGACCCAAACTCTCCCCTTCTTCGGAACCGAGGCCTGTCTAACTGATGAAATCCAATTCACCTTCCAGGAGGCTCTTAGTTCCAAATGCCCCCCTTGTGTTTGACAATAACCCCAATATCTCCTACCCTTTGCCAAAATCCCAACACTCTCCACCTCTTCTGATTTGAGTCCAGAACCCTGACCTCAGCTGAGAACTCCCACCACAGTTTGTCCCCTTCGTCTTAGATTTCCCTTAGTTGAATCTACACTTGTTTCATCTCCTAACTCCCCTGACTCCTGTGCCTCTTCTTTGGTCCTCCCAAGTCCCCTTTATGGCGTCCTGCTTTCCCTCTCTCACAGGTCGGTCCCAGACCAGAGCACTCTCAGGGTGGGTCACGCTGAAGAGGCAGAAGGGGATCTTCTCCCTGCCCTTGCTAGAGAGACAGAGGCACCACATCCTGTCCAGCCACACCCCTTTCTTCCTGTAGAGAGAGGGAGGAGGCTTGTTTACATGCAGAAAAGACTGTCTAGGCTAGGCCGGAGTAAGAGAGCCAGAGTCACATGTCATACATGGGCAAGAGAAGGGGAAATGATTTGAGGAGAAACACCTTTATCTCCCCACCACCTCCGCCATGCTGTGGTTTCAGGTTTTGGTGGGGAAGGGTCTCCGACTATCCTTCGTGATCTTCATAAGAGAGAAGTGGTGGGCCTTGAGTAACAACTGCAAGTACATCGCTAAGGGCTGGGAGCTGGAATCCGACTGCCACTTCTCTTCCACTGGGAGGCCTTGTGGGTTCCTTGGCACACTAATGTAGGGTCTTCAAGAAAATGCCCAGAGAAGGGCTGGGACTATCTGGTTAGGGGTATTGCTTCTACCCATTAGAGTGGGGTTATGTTAAAGGGGGCATGAAAGGACAACACCACACCATCCGGATTCCTTCCAATGCAGCCCGACTGCCTGCCTGTCTGTCCATCCATCTACAGCCATTTATCTTCTCATTTTCTAGACATTGATTTCAGTAAGTACAAAGCTAATCTTTGTAGGCCATCTATACAATAAGGGAAGTGTATAGCATGCTTTTAATTCTCACTGAAACACTATCAGAGTCTCTGAACTGTTCCCTCATCCTTTCTCTCCCCATTTACCTCGAATTCTTACTATTTTTTCATTCATCTGTTCCTCAAGCCATGCTTCTGTCTTTCCTTCCCTTCATTCTTCCACCCCCTATCCCAGGTAGTCCACATGAGGCTTCTTTAGGCAAAAACTAGGCCCCTGGCCTTTCACACAGGCAACCGTTCCCGGTTTCTGACATCAGATGATATGACTTGGTGGCAAAAGACAGAGCAAGGATGTAAGTGGAATCAGGTGTTGGGTGATTTATTCCCAAACCAACCTGCAACTCTCCGAGGCAAGTGTTGCCTTGCAAGATGATTGTGGAGGGTCTCAAGACATCCTCCCCACCCCCTCCCCAGCAACGGTGACATCTAAAAGCTAGAATTACTCATTTTCCTTTTGAGGGCTGGGTATTGAGGGAGATAGCAACAATGCTTTGAATACTAACCCCAGCCTGGGAGTTAGGAAATTCCAAACCCTGCCCTGCCACTGACACACTCTTTGGGCTTCAGTTTCCCTATAGACATGATAAGAGTTTGGTGCAGGAGTTCTCTAAGTTCCCTTTAACTCGGTGGATGGCAGCCACCCATTGTAAAGGGGCAGTCACACAGAACACACCAGAAAAAAATGCTCCCATTCACCTTTCTGGTCTTCTGAGGTCTAAGTGGAAATCTGCACCAAGTTCCTTGTGGCTTCCCACATCTGCTTTCTCCCCCTTCAGTCCATCTCCCCCTACATTCAGCAGTCTCTTTTGAAAACACGCATCTTACTTACCATGTCACAATTGCTCTTAGGAAAAAGTTCAGAATCTAACCGAGGCCTACAAGGCTATATATGCCTTGATTCCTGTGTATCTCACTCTGCCCACATTCACCAGCCTTCAGCCAGAGTAGCGACTCTATCCACTTCCCCAACACACCGAATTCCTGACTCAGTCTTCACAGATGCTATTCCCTCTGCCTGAAATAATCACCACCCTCTTTTCTTAACCTGGTTCCTGAGGACTCAACGTTCTTGTTCTTGAGAACTCAAAGTCTTCACTGAGACATTCCCCAACCCTTTGGGCTCAATTAGGTGCCCCTGATGACTTGGTATCTAATCCCCATGAGGGCAGAGAATGTGTCCATCTTGTTGCTACTCTATTCCCGGGCCCATCATACCACACCATAATCAGTGTTCAGTATGTATTTTCTGAATGAATGAGTGCTCGGTGACTTTGGAAAGGAAAAGATCCCTTATTTCAGTACCGGTTCTGAGGCTGAACAAAGAGGAGGTAGGCCTGATCATTTAGCTCAGCCAAGACCCCTTCTCTACTCCATATCTGCTGGCCCTTTTAGAAGAGCCAGATTTGGGGAACAATAATGCTTTAAGAGGCCCTATCTTGAACCCCTGGGAGAGTTGACAGATCAAGCTCCTCGGATAGGATTAGAAAGTCCCTGGAAACTCCCCCTAGAGGAAGCCCTTAAACCAGTCCCATCTTCCAAGACTCAAATCAATCCATTCCCCAGCTTCAAACTTAGGGGAGAAAGGTGTTGGGAAGGAGTTGTGGGGTACCAGGGTCGGCCCCAAACACTTCTCTTTCTCTTGTGCCTCCTCCCATCTGAAACTGAGTTGGGAAGGAATTGAGGCTGATCCTGGGAGACTCCATGAGTCTGAATCCAAAACAGAAGGGGGAGTCTGGGTTAAAGATGCAAGTAAAGCTGCTTAGGGAGGTTTAAGCCCAGCTGGACTTATGGCTGGAGTAGGGAGGGAGATGCGGGGTTGTATGAGCATATGACTGAGTGTGGGTACGTATGTTCCCTGGGCAGGAGGCCAGGAGCAAATGAAAAGGAGCCAGAGCCTGGGACCTAGGTCCCCAGGCACATGAAGCCCTTCCCTTCAGAGAAGATGGGAGGCAGAGAAGCCTTCTCAGAAACAGGGTCCTTGTTTAAAGGAGAGTGGCCTTAAGTTTGGCAACTTAATAGGGTATTTTGAAGAAGAGTATTTGGGGGTTTCAGGAAACCCCCTGAGCCAGCCTCTTCCTCTTCAGGCTGTGCCTTCCTCACCTACTGCGCCCGGGACTCTGCTCTCAAGGCCCAGAGTGCACTACACGAGCAGAAGACCCTGCCAGGGGTAAGTCCTCCAGGGTTGGGGGGTGGGAATCACCTCAGGCTGGGGACAGTGCCCTATGTGCACGCCAAAGCAGCATGTGGGGGCTGGGTTGGGACCAAGAACTAGAAGCAGAGTCATTTTTCTAAGAGAGGGCTGACCTATGCCCTGAATAGCTACAAGTTCTTAGTTACACTCAATCTTCTGGCTCAAAAAATGGGCTCAAGACTCTTGATAGAGATGTTCCACCTCATCTTTTAGGAGAGGCATCAGTGTTGTGGGCTAAGCTAGAATTTTTTTCACCTTGGCTAAAATCATGGCTTTAGGTGTCGTTTGTCACTGATGTGATCGTGTATGCAAATACATATGGTAAGGGCTCTGCTGGGCTAGCACCCCATTTTCTCCAGTCCTAGGGTCCTTGAAGGCACTTTCTTGTGGTCTTCTTCCTGTACTGTTTCTTTGGGGGTACCTTGACTCACTGAGATTATCTTCCTTCCACACTTTAAATGCTTGGCTAAAGTTAAGGGGGACCTGATTCTATGGGCAGTGAGGCTTGTAGTCACCAGTGGTCCCTGGTCTGGTCTTGGCTAATGGATAATCACTGGACAAAAGGAAAAGTAGGACCTGCTGACCATGTGGTAGAAAGAAATTGTGGTTGTTAGGATTTAGCACGGGTTTACCAAGGGCAAGTCACGCTATGCAGACTCATCTTCTCTTGTCCATGGAGTGGTGTGTCTAGAACAAAGCACAGTTCAAATGCCTTAGGCGGCCAAACCTGGGACTATGTCCAGTTCTGGGCTTCAGATTTAAGAGAGTCATTAGCCTGCCAGAAAGAGACCAGGGTGAAGTGAAGACACAAAATGTATCATGGAATGACAGTTTGAAGGAATTAGGGATATTTAACTGGAAAAGACAGGGTTTAGTGGGACTTTAAGAGGGAAGCATCATGACATAATAATTAAAAATACTCGTTGTTGAGTCTTGCAGAACTGGATTTGAACCCCAGCCCTGCCATTTACCAGTTCCAGTTCTGTGTCTCTGGCACATTAATTAGACTCTAGAGCTTCAATTTCCTTATCTATAAGGAGTAGGTTATACTAACACCTGCTTACTGGGCTATAGTGAGGATTAATTGAAGCTTAGCAAGTGCCTGCACAGAGTAAGATCTCGATAATATTACTGTTGGGTGGGGGTACCTGCCTTCAGATTCTGAAGAGGAATTTGGTTTTCTCTGAGTGGCCCTAGAAGGCAGGGATCAGGACCAGTGAATAGAAGGAACACACACTGATCTCAGCTCAGTGTAAAGAAGTCACTTCTCTGAATTGGAGCTGCCCAGCAATGGAACCAGCTTTGCCAAGAGCTCATCAAGCTGTTAATGGGGTGTCGGATCCTAGAACAAATCTTAGTAACTGATGCAATTTAAACCTCACTCCTGGGGACTCAGTGCCAAGTAACACCAACTTATCACCGTCACTAAGCCTCTGTATGCAGGCTCTGGGGTCAGATAGACCTGGGTGTAGATCCAGGCCCCACCGCCCATTAGCTCTGTGACCTTGGACTTGTCTTTATCTCTAAGCCTCAGTTTCCTCATCTGTAAAATTGAACTCATAGAGTGGTTGAATGATTAAATGAGCTAAGTCATGTAAAGTGCTTAGTACTATTCTTGGCAGAAAAGAAGCCTTCAATATGGATTAGCTAGCGGTAGTTGTAACAGTAACAGCAGCGTCAGTAGGAGTAGTAGTAGAAGTCATCATTCATCTAACCACGGGAGCAAATGACTTTTGCTGCTAGAACCGAGTGGATGAGACAGCTGGAACAGTCCATGTGGAAAACAGCACGGGAAAGGTGCCGAGACAGAAGGAGCAGGTGGATGTGGAACGGGGCTGGGACCGTGCGGGAGGCCACGTGAGCAGGGGCCACACGAGAGATCTGTGAGGGCAGTGGTTGAAGAGGGAACGTTGAGCAGCAGGCTGAGGGGTTTGGACTTTTTCCTGAAAGTGAATGGGAGGCACTAAAACAATTTTAGATAAACTTTGGGAGAAAAAATCTCCTCCACAAACCACAGGACTCGGCTAGATGAGGGATACCTGGGAAGCTTTGTGAAACTGAGGGCCCCTGAGATAAGAGCTGTGAGGCCCTAGAGTACTGGGAGCATTTCTGGGGTAGAAAAGCAAAATAATAATAACTAACATGTATTGATACCAGTGTTCCTAGCATTTTACACGCTCTAAGTCACTTAACCCTCTGTGAAGAAGGTATTGTGTTTTTTTTTCATAAAAATTTTATGATGGCATTTCAGACAGGATGAAGAAGGTATTGTTATTGGCATTGCCATTTTATAGATGGGGAAACTGAGTCATAAAAATCAACTGACTTGCCAAGGTCACATAGCTGCTAATGGGAAGACCTGGACTTTGAGCCCAGTTAATCTGGCTCCAGAACTCATTCACTTAACCACTGCACTGTTACCTGAGCCACGCTGGTGACAGAGAGGGGGTCTCAGGTTCTAGAGAGAATGGCGTCTGGGGACATCTGCTGCCTCCCACTCTTCCATCTGTAGACCTCTAACGTGGCCTAGCTTCTTCTGGTACAACCAGGATTGGCTTTTTTCACCCTCCCCAGCTTAACAAAGTGAAAATTAATATTTAATTATTCTCATAAATGAAAATCGATGGCTGTGTTGGCCAGCCCCAGCAATGTCCGTGTCATCAGTCTTTGCTGTGGGCCGGCCAGGGGCAGCAGCAGCAACTTTAGTCACCTGGCTTCAGGCTCGCCAGCATGGAAGGAAGAGGGTGCCCACCTCTCTGCAGGCGCTGGGTCCTGAGCACAGCTGACACCTGTTGGAGAAGCAGGGACAAGATTTTAATCTGAGCTCCTGTCGGAGTCAGGCAGGACTGTCACCATAGAACCAGGAAAGGCTGGGTCAACCCCCAAAGAGAAAGGCTGGACTCCTAGGGGAAATTTCATGGGGTCTGATGGGCCAAGACTGCCTCGTGGCCCCCCTCCACTTGCTCCTGCCAATTTCTGCCACCTACCAAAGCTTAGCTTCCTACTGGGGACTTCCTCCAAACCTAGCGGTCTGTCCCGCCTGACTCCCCTCTCCTCTTCCCCATGAAGCTGGAGCTACTCCTTTTAGCCTCACTTTAGGCTCTACCTAAAGAGGGTGAGGCCCAACTTCAGCCCACTTTCTGGGATTCAGAGGGTGTCCCCTTCCTTGTCTATCTCTCTGCTCACGACCTTCCTTCCTTTGGGAAGCCATCCCTTCAAACACTGGGAAGGAGGCAGGCATAGCTGAGTAGGGGAACACATTTGCTTTCGCAGGTTGTGCCTCACACAAAACAGGCTTGGAGAGGGCAAATGGGGGCAAACATCTAGCCACGCCCTATTGACCAAACCATGCGCATTTCAGGGCTGTGTCAGCCCAGAGGAAGGGACACGTGTTTTCTAATTCATCCCCAGGGATGGGGGAGCGCCTTTTTGTAATTCATACAAAGGCCCACATGTGCTACCAACCACTCCATGAATGAGTCTGAGTCTTTGCCCTCAAGGAG
The DNA here is from genome assembly GCA_004363605.1 of Indri indri. Taxonomy (NCBI): domain Eukaryota; kingdom Metazoa; phylum Chordata; class Mammalia; order Primates; family Indriidae; genus Indri; species Indri indri. Next base: position 71,363 of record RJWJ010000784.1, on the reverse strand, counting down.
CTTCCAGCCCAGAAATGAGCCTCCCTGGGGTTTACATCCGGGCATGGGAAAGAGGCATCAGGCGTGGGGAGGGAGGCGCTGCTTTGCAGAGGAGATGCCAGCTGAGCTGAATCATGATCACATCTCACCATATTTGAGGATCTAGAAACCTAAAAGACAAAGGCCACTGCTGAAATTCAGGGGATAACGTGGAAGCCGGCGGGGAAGGCGTGCAGCAGACGGCTGGGGCTCCACGTGAGTGGGGAACATCGTGTATGTTGGGCAGGCGGGGAAGCAAGACTCACAGGTTTCAGCCACCAGTCTTGGGATCTTGGGCTTTCTCAGGAGGCCCACAGTGGGGGCCGTGGGTGGATTTTAGGCAGGGAAGAGTGAGCGACTGGTTTTGAAAGATCACCCTGGCTGCAGTGTGAAGGTTGGCTTGGAGAGAAAGCAGTGCTGGAGGCAGGATGACCCTTTCAGACACCATTGCTCGAGCGCAGGTGAATGATGATGCTGGCCTAGAGCGGGCGATAGGCAGGAGTGGGAGAAGAGGGTGGACTCGAGAGCTATTCAGGATGGCCATATAGATTCCAGAACCAGTGGGACTTCATACTGGATTGAATTAGAGAAGGGAGTGGCTGAAAATGATGAGGTTTGCTCTTCTTGCATGCCGCTCTTCCCTGCACCTCATGACCCCTCCCCCAGACCCACCGAGAGTCCCTTACTCAGGCAGGTTCTGTTAAACTCTCTTCCCGTGGAGAAGGGAGAGCTGAGGGTGTGAGTGCTGAGTGGAAGGAATAGCTGACGTCAGGACAGAAGGGTCTGAAGAGGGCAATGCTGAGCCCAAAGGCAGGACTTCTAAACCAGCCGAGCAGGGAGCCGAGGTAGGCGATTGCCTTCTCTTCCGCTCAGCAGGTGGGAAGGACCAGGGCCTTGTGCGTGTCTATGCTGCCTCTGACCTGCCCTACTCCATTGCCTGCAATAGGTTGTTCTTTCTGACATTCTCTGCCTTGATTTCCCCTCCAGGGCTGGTCCCTGAAGAAATGGGCCTGGACTCCACCTGAGAAACTCTCAAGGGAACAGGTGCTCAGCCAGGGCAAGGGCTCACCTGAAGTCCCACAACAGGTTCTTGGCCCAGGAGGCAATGTTCTCTTTTCCTCAAAGGGGAATCCTGATCACCCGACCCCGTTCCCACGTCCCTCCCCTGCCTACGGAAGGGATGAGGCAGGGCAGGATGACCAGGAAGCTCACGCGGGCTGCTCTCTTTCTCCTCCAGCCACACGTAGCATACCTACGTCCCAGGTGTCCTCCACAACCCCTGCTGTTGGGGACTGAATGCTCAAAGCCCTGGGGAGCACTAATCTCCTCAACTCTGTCCCTCATCCTCTTGGTTTCCTTCCCCGGGGACTTCCCTGTACCTCCAAACTCCCAAACTGCCAACTTCCCCAAACCCTAAGCCCTGGACCCAAGAGTCAGCCAACATGCCCTCCTCTCTCTGGAGCTATACAAAAAAAAAAAAAAAAAAATTAGCCAGGTGTGGGGGCGTGCACCTGTAGTCTCAGCTACTCAGGCAGCTAAGGCAGGAGGATCACTTGAGCCCAGGAGTTTGAGGTTACAATGAGTTGTGATTGCGCCACTGCACTCCAGCCTGGGAGACTCTGTCTCTAAAAAAAAAATAAAAATAAAAAATAAGAACTATAGTCCAGTTCATTCTTCCTGAACATGTCTTGAATCTGTTCATTTCCTTCTATCCAAGTCATGCTCACCTCTTACCTTGATCTTCTTGCCTTTAATTACTCTCTCTCCACTCCTTTCTCTGCCTAGTGAGACAGCCTATAGATCCTCATCAGACAAAACCGACTAGGTCATTCCACTACTTAAAATCCTTCCGTGGATTCTCACTGGCTTTTGAAATACCACAAACTCAAAATTCCTTGACATGGTTTTCACAGCCTGCCCTGATCCGGCCCTGCCTACCTTTCAGTTTCATATCCTTCCATTAAAAAAAAAATTATTATATCTGGAGCAGCTACTAGGACCTAGCCATTGTCATTTTTGCCACAACCCTGAGAGGTAGGATCATGGTTCCCTCCTTTACTAATGTGGATACTGAGGCTCAGAGACCATAGAGGAGTTGCCAGGGATAGAGCCAGGATTTAAACCCACACCTGTCTGACTCGCAATTTGCTCTACCCTGGCTGCCCATGCCAGGTGCTCGCCTGAACCCTTGCTACTTCTGACCTGCATCTCCCTGTCCTTTCCCAGACACCTGGAGTGCTCCGCCACCAGCCCTACCTCTCCCGTTATCTCCACATGGCCAGTGACCCCTGGCCTGCAAAGCCCCGGTCATACGCTGCCTCTTTCAGGAAGCTTTCCCCGAAGGTGTCCAGCTGGAGTCGGCCTCTCCCACAGCTCTTTACCTTGCGCTCCCACAAGGCCCTGGTCCCCGTGTGCCTCCCTGTGTGTGTTCGTGTCTGAAGAACGGAGTCAAGAAGCACAATGCAAAAATCACAGACTTCAGGGTTAGGCAGACCCAGGGGCAAATCCCAGCTCAACCGCTTCCCTACCATGTGATCTTAGACAAGTGACTTAACCTCCCTCAGCCTCAGCTTTCTCATCTATAATAGGGGACAATGGTGATGCCTTGCAGAGTGATTGGAAGGATTTAGAGGCAATGTTTGTAAAGTGCCCCAGGAAGGGCCTGGCACATAGTGGGCTCTCAGGAAATGGCGGCATTATCTTCCCCTCTGCAAACCTATAAGGAGAGGGTCCCCATCTAGGTCATCACTGTTTGCCCTGAAGGGCCCAGGCTGGGGCTCTCCGCAGAGTTCAGGAAACACTGGCAGCGTGCCTGAGCGGTGGAAGGCCTGGGCCGGGTCCGCAGGAGACATGTCCATACCACCCAACGCCCACTCTCCATCAAACGGCGGTGAAGTGGGTGGGAGGAGGGAAAGGGGCGACCCCCAGAGCACCAATGAGCACCATCTCTCAGGAAACCCAGCCAGGGAGGCAGCTACCATGGCAACTGCTGCTGTCACATGTGCTCGTCACTCTAGGCTCCAGAGAGAAATTCTCAGGATCTATTTGAGAACTAATAAAATAATGATGGTCTTGCTCACCCTCACTGCCCCCCAGCCCAGGCTTCCACTCCTCTCTTCCTTCCCCACCAGGCTCCCCGCTGCCTCTCCCACACCCGCTTCCTGACCCGCATCCCCGTGTTTCCTTCCCTCCTCCGCCAGTAATTCTCTTTCCTCACTCCTTTCTAGGTCTGTTTCTTTCTCTCCCATCATTTCTGTCTTCCCGTGTTTCTTTGTCTCTCCCTCTGGCTCTGCTCTCCATGGCTCTGTCTCTTGGTCTCTCCTCCACAATCACAGGTGGCCATTCCCAGGGACAGGTCCTGTCCTCCTGGTCCCTGGCCCCGGCCTGTCCAGCCCTGTCCAGCTCACCCTGATCTGCTTGGATTGATCTGTCATCCCCTCTAGACTGCAACCTGAGTCCTGCCGGTGTCTCGGCCCCCACCCACAGCCTGGCACACTGCAGGCGCTCCACCACCAGCGGGTGGGTGTGTCAGAGCCCTGGGTGGGAGGGGGATGGCGCAGGTTCAGGCTTGGCCTGTTTCCCTTTCCTTTTTTTTTTCTTTTTTTAAATAAGTCCTCCCCACCCCTCCCACCCCCAAATTTGATTCGAAGGAAATTGCTCAACTGTGACTGCCAGGACGTTACCATGGTTACTGGGTAGCACTTGTGGCTATGGTAACAGGAAGCTGCCTGTCGTCTCGGCAACGAGCACATTGGTAAGGGATGGAGTGGCCCCTGATTGGTGCAGAAGCAGTGCATTTCCTGAGGGGAGGGGGTCAGATCATCACCTTCTCAGGCCAGATGGGCATCAGTACCCCTTCCTCCACGAACAGGAAGGCCGCTGTTCTTTCCTCCCGGCACTCAGCTGTCTGCCCCCCCAACAATAATTCCTCACATCCCACGCACCCAGCTCTTGGCAGTTTACAAAGACCTTTTGCGTCCCCATTACCTCATGTGATCCCCACAACACCCATGAGAGGAAGGTGAGATGGGGGTTCAATCATGAACTCACTCAGGGTGGTTGGGGGATGGGAATGTGGGGGGATATATTGAAATCACCTAGGAGCTTTTTCAAACTTTGCAATCCCCCAACGTAAGAGTCTAATATGGTTCCTGGGTGATTCTTATCCACACCTGATCGGGGAACCCTTGAATTAGAAGGTGAAATTGGTTGGAGGGGGAAGGGAGGGAGGGAGAAGGCAAGCTGCTTTGCAGGTTTACTGCTTGGGTGACTAGGAGGATCAGCTTTGGGCAAAAAGGTGAGCTCTGGCTTGGGTGTGTTGAGTGAAGGCGCCCATGGGCCTTTCTAGTGGGATGTCCAGCAAGCAGCTGGGAACATGGGTCTGAAGCGCAGCAGAGAGTGTGGGCTGGAGACACGGCGTTCTGAGTCACCCTGTGCGGACAGCAGCTGAGGCTGTGGGTGGGGATGAGACTACCCAGGAAGAATGGGAAGGGTGAGGCAAACACACTGAGCACGGCGGCCCTGGAAAACTCCAGCATCCTCTGGGGAAGGGAAGCCCAGGGAGGGGATGGAGGGGGTGAGTGTAGAGACCAGGGTGACACAGAAGCTTGAGAAATGTTTTCCCCATTTGAAAAATTGAATGGGCGGCTTACTTCAAGTCATACAACTGTGAGCTGACAGCATTGGGGGTAGATAGCACTATGTCTGATTCCCAGATTGTTTAATCCGAATGATGCATAGCATTCTATTCTCAGTTTTAGACACAAAACACAAGTCTGTAGTATCAATTCTACCTTCCCACACAATTCCTCTCACTCAAAGACTTGAAGTAAGGCCAGGAGCCAGAGGGACAGGCCTCACATAGTCCCTGCCCGGAGCCCACGGCAGGGGAATCTGTTTAGCCGCTGCATTCCACCCTGTGCTTGCCACGGAGTTCCTGTCGCCCGCCCCTTCCAGTTTCGACACCTTCTAAATTCCTGGATCTGGGGAAGGAATGTTGGAGAAAATCTATAATTCCAGTGTGGGGGTGGTGGAGTGTGGAGTTCAAAGGGCCCGGGCTCAGATCCTGAGGAGTTCCGGGGTGGAGAAGCCGGGGCTCCGGCACCAGGCAGTCATGCTGAATGGGTATGTTGGTCCCATGTCTTTCAGATGAATCGTCCGATCCAAGTGAAGCCGGCTGCCAGTGAGGGCCGAGGAGGTAACTTTCCTGTCTGATGAACCTCAGGGTGTCACCCATGTAGGGGATTGTGGGCCCACTCCTGGAGTCGGGCCTACCCACGGCTTATTACTGGAGTCTCCCTGGGTCAAGGGGACAGGTGGGGCCCAGAGTTGCTCAGTCCCTGCAATAGCTCTGCCATCCCAGCTCAGACCAAGGAGAGCTGGGTTTCTGGGGAGCCCAGACCCAGGAGAGGCAAGAAGGGCTGAAACAGCTGCTGGGAATAGAGCTCTTACCACCTCACCCCTGGAGAGAGGCCCATTTGCCAGGTGTCACTTCCAGGAATTTTTTTTTTTCTTTTAAAGAATCAGGTTGGGGTTATTCTCCTTTTCCAGATTGTTCTGATTTCAGAGAAAGCAGTCCATTCATTCCTTGACTGTAATTGCCTGGTTAAAGATGAGGGTGGTACAACAGACTTTATAAGCCATAGTAAGTCCTCTCTGCTGAGGACCACAGAAAGTCTTTGAAAGTTTTTTAGCTGCACTCTTTCCTTAGCGAAAGACCAATGCTCCTTAAGAACAAGAAGGGTAGAAAGCTTGTGTTTTCTGCCAACCAGCTGGGGTCTGGCCAGCTTCCATGCTGGCAAGGCAATATTGGCTTCCGGTATCAGTTCTTGGTGTTTTTCTTGCTATTGGGTCTCATGTCACTCCAAGATATCTGCCTTTAGCCCTTCCTGTGTACTGACTCTCTCCTTTGGGTAGGACTCTCTTCCTGTCTTACCCAAGATCAGCCATGACTTTGTAAGGTGAAGAATGGAATGTCAATATAGATGTTTATTGACTCCTACTAGTTCTGCACACCCTCTCAGTCTTCACGCTCAATGTCCACACCCACAGGGGTTCTGGTGGCTTCATGGTTCCATTGTGGAGTTTATTCCTCCAAGAAACACTTTCTTCATCCTCTTAGATTCTCTGACTTTTAGGCTCTGATTCTTGATCTCTGGTCAAGATGTTATCACCCCCACTTTATCTTGGAGCGATATTTCTAAGTTTTCTCCTTTTTCCGTACACACACAACCTCCTTTCCCATCTCATTCTTTCCAGACAGGTTTTTGAGACATTCCCGGATGCACACAAAACCTCTGGTTCAAGTGCCCCAAGAATTTCTGCTCCTTGGGAAACTCTATTAGGCATCAAGTCCATTGTTTGCCATCGTCTAAGCCCTGTCCACAAATATGAAACAGTCCCACAGCTGAGAAGCCAACTAAGAGTATATGAGTGAGCTGAGAAGCAGATGAGTTGGGCTGTAGTTTATTCAACCATCCAGCCAACATCTTCTGAGTAACTTATTCCACATTAGGGATACGGATATGAGCAGAGCAGACCTGGCACCTGGCCTCGTGAAGCTCAGAGGCTGTGAGGGGATGTGGACAAGTAAGCAAGGGGTCATAATTCTGTGTGAGCCTGCTTGTCAAAGGAGGAAGTCCAGGAGGAATTTTGGGGACACAAACACACAAACAAGGGGCACCTAACCTAGTCTGGGAAGTAAAGTGGGCTTCCAGAGATAGTAATATTTAAGCTGAGATCTCAAGGATGAGCAGGAAGTAGTCAAGATAGAGGAAGAAGAGATGGAGCAAGTGTCTTAGGCATAGGTAACATGTGCAAAGGCCCCAGAGCTCAGAAGAATATGGTGCAACTTAAAGTCTTGTTCAGGAACTAAGTCCACAATGCTGGGGCATTCCTGCTCTATGGAGTCCAGCATATCTTATCAGTATTTGGGCAGCTGCATTAAGGAGGCTTCCATGCCGATAATGCTTTTGCTTGGCCTAGTCCATGTGTCATGGTCTTCTGGGCTCCAAACAGTGACATCAGCCTGAGTTTTATAATTTTCTTCTCCTTTTTTGTACAAGTTTTGCCGATGTCACATCATTGACAAATTCTGTACACATGGCATCCCACCTATACACCTGTTCAAGAGAGCAGGAAATACAGATCTGAATGAAAAGAGGTCTACCAGGCAACAGAACTCAAAATTTTAGCAGTTGCGTGTTACACAGATATTTCTGACAAATGATGGCTCTCGAGGAGCATACAGGGCGCAGCAAAGAAGAAGAAAAAAAAGGAGCATACACTTCAGATGCATCCATGAAGAATCCTTCTTGCAGGGTTGGACAACCAAGTCTCTCAGTTCCTCACTGTTCCCTGCTATATATTTAGGAAAGAGGAAGCACATGTGTCCAGTCTCGCAGAACAGTTGGGCCTTCGTAATTTATAAGTATTTTACTACAATTGATCTGTGTTAGATAATCATTGCTAATCAAAATGTGTTCCTTTTTTTCAGTGCTATCATATATCTCTTCTAAAATGAGTTCAACTTTCTGCTGAATTTTAATACGACCTAATGCTTTAGAAACTCAACTTTTATTTTTTTCTTTAACTTTTTTTTTTTTTTTTTTTAGAGACAGAGTCTTGCTCTGTTGTCCAGGCTGGAGTGCAGTTGTGCAATCATAGCTCACTGCAGCCTCCAACTCCTGGGCTCAAGTGATCCTCTTGCCGGGCATGGTGGCGCATGCCTGTAGTCCCAGCTACTTGGGAGGCTGAGGCAGGAGGATCGCTTGAGCCCAGGAGTTGGAGGTTGCTGTGAGCTAGGCTAACGCCACAGCACTCACTCTAGCCAGGGCAACAGAGTGAGACTCTGTCTGAAAAAAAAAAAAAAAGAAAAATCATATTGGATTTTGCTTTTGAAATTTAATATTTGACACCATTATGGGACATCCTGTCCCACTCAAGTCTTATCTCTGTGACCCCAGACATTCTATAAATCTTCAGAGTTAATGGTCACACCTGACCTGAAATATTTAAGCCAGTGAACCTGCATCTTTTTTTTGCTATTCTTAAAATTAAATCCTTTAGTTTACAGCTGACTAATAATAGTTTCTATATCTAATAAGGATACTAGTATCAATGGAAACATAATCTAAGGGATATCAAAGCCAACATAATCTTCCAAAATTCTGCCATTTTCTTCAAGAAGGGATTATTATCTGATTTTCTATCCCATAAAGCAGAGATCACCAACTCAAATACTACAGGAGCCCAGACTATCATGATTTATAAAAAATTTACATTTTAATTATATTAAATGTTGGCAGATAATTTAATTTTTTAAAAGTGGACCAGCACTGTGAGAGCCTAACCAAACCTATTAGAATTGCTTCTTTGGCCCAAAGACTGCCATGTTCCCCACCCCCGTCTGCCATAAAGAAGGATTTTATTGTGCACAAGTGAGCTTCTTAGCAAAAGTAGCTACTTGTGTTCTGTCACTTGAATTTTGATGCTAATGCAACAGAGTAGTAGTATTCTTACTTTTTTTTTCATTCCAAATAAAATTTTATTAAATGACTCTTAACTATTGACTTCACTGAGTGACCATTATTCTATGTTTAAAAATGTCACCTCTTCAGAAAAGGCAGTATTAGTTTCCTCTCCTAACTTCTGTTTTTGTCAATAATGTTATCCTATTTCTAATCAGTGCAACTTAAAACTGCTAAAATAATCTATTTTATGTCAATATTTAATAAGTCATCAAAGCCTACTACATGTCTTCCATCAAAAGGCCTTTGGCTTATCTCATCTTATTTTTCAATGCCCTGCCCCACTTACAACCAACACAGAGACCTCTAGTGACTCACGGATTACAGAAAAAAGTCCAAACCTCTTTGATTAGCTTTCGCGGCCACCTACGATTGGTCATCCTTGCCTTTCTAAATCTTTCTTTTGTACTCTCTTGCTCACACTACTCCATCCACAAAGCCCCCACATGTGTTAGCCCTTCTGCTCTCATGTTCAAACCTGTCTTGCTATCTTCAGTAAGTAGCTAAACAGTTGGTCCTTTCTAATCCCAAATATATTCACCTTTCAAGGTCCCTTTTCTTCAGCTAAATCTTCCCTAACCTGTCTAGTCTTCAATGACTTCCCTCCTTGTTGAAACACTTTCTTCAATCAGTAAACATGAGGTTTATGTTTGAAATAACCTACATACATACTGTATGTTGTATTACTTTTAGAAGTTATTAGTAACACTTGTCAGTTCCGTGCCTACAATACAGTAATAGTAGCAATACAACAAGACCTGCTGGGTAGAAGGTGCCAGGGTCCTCTTCCACCATGGCCATCCCTCACAGCCTTGGTGGCACTTTTCTTAAAGTGCTAGATGTGCATCTGGGCCTTCGTGGACTACATTATAGCAGCCCTTTAATGTATCCCAGCCAGTTTCCATAAATTCTGCAGCTAAATTCCACGCTGTTCCTATACTCCACTCTCTAAGCCTTATTTTACATCCTGTGGCAGTTACACATTGAGCAGCATACTATTAAAGGAAAATGCATCTAACTTTCCAAAATGAAACTGTCTCCTAACATACTAAAGGCACCCATTTTTACATTAAATATACAGTGTCAAAAACTTTTCCCTCAGCACTTGGATGCATTTGAATGTGAACATTTAAAATTCAAGGTTCTTTTTTTTTTGAGATAGAGTCATTCTCTGTCTCCTGGGCTAAAGTGCGGTGGCATCATCATAGCTCACTGTAACCTCAAACTCCTGGGCTCAAGCAATCCTCCTGTCTCAGCCTCTGGAGCATCTGGGACTACAGATGTGCACCACCACACCTGGCTAATTTTTCTATTATTTTGGTAGAGACAGTTTTGCTCTTGTTCAGGCTGGTCTTGAACTCCTGGCCTCAAGCAATCCTCCCACCTCAGCCTCCCAAAGTGCTAGGATTACAGGCATCAGCCACTGTGTTAACCACAAATTACATGAGGTTAGAGGTCGGGATCCCCAAATCCCTCAGACAATGGTAACTAAGTCTGTTTTACTTGCCATTTGGCATCGGGACTATGGTTGATTTTTTCTAAATTACATTATCTCCACTTTGGAAACGCTAATTATAAGTTAAACTGTAAGTAGCAATCTTATAGGAAAAGTATTTTTTTTAGGTCATAAGGCAAAATCTTCAAACTAATTGAACTATTTATTCTTTCTTTCAAATTTCATAACATAGAATCAACGAACTTATAAATCACAATGGTGATTGTACTTGTTGACTTCTGAACTTGGCTGTATTTTTTACTCAGCAAATATTTATGTATCCAAGATGCCTAAGGTACAGAAATAGGTTCAGTAATCAATTCATGCACTTTCCATTTTATTTGTTTTTAACTTTCATATTTAAAACATTCTCTGAGGATTTTTAAATACACTTTGAGGCATCTCTTTTTTAATCTTGAAATTTGGTTTAACTCAAAAGCCAATTATCTGTTATGACATTAACCCTCCTATAATCACCCTATAATTATTTAAGCAATTTCTTCCCGAACTTGTAAGGGTTTGGTTAGATACCAGCCTGGATTTTGAGTAATAAACATATATATTACTGTCTTACTAGGTGAGCCATCTTTTCCAAATTTTTTCTAGGGTTCCATTTTATCCAGTGTTTATCAAGTAATCTTTGAGTTAAAGTTGAATTTTGAGGGAGAATTTTCAGAATTTCATAATACTGGGAAATATTCTCTGACCTAATCAGATATGGACCTCGGCAACAACTGTTCTAGCAGAGTCAGTTGACAGTGATATCTTGTCTTTGACCCTTAGACTTATTTCATTCTAAAAAGTATTTTTACAACTAAAACCTGACTAGATAGGTTTCACAGCACTGCTTGGGACTCTCCGCAAATTAACTCTTCACTTCCTGAAACGTATTCTACCTCCAAAGGGAATGAGAGGTGCTTCCCTTCAGCTCGGCTCAGAGCAGATTAGCCAAGGCTGATTGTCTTAACACTTCTAGTCAGCAGCCAAGGCTGAACCTCTGGCGAGCCCCCCATGATGTGACCCTGTTCTCCAGGTACAGGTGTGCAGCCTGCAAAAGGAAAATGCATTTCCGGAGCTCAAATTCTTCTCTCTTAAAGGGACCTGGAACCCCAGGCTTGGTCTACCTTTTTTATTCCCCTCCGGGCTCTCCTGATCTGGAGGAAGGGACAATGGAATCTGCTCTGTTTCTCAGTCTAAATGTCTTTGTTGCAGCTCTTCTTAAAGCCCTTCTTTATTTTTTTATGGTAAAATACACATGAAATTTACCATCTTAACCATTTTTACATGTACAGTTATTAGCGTTCATTCCACAAAGTACACATATGTCAAAACATCACATTGTACCCAGAAATGTAAGTGTGTTCACATTGTCATGTAACCAATCTCCAGAACTTTTACATCTTCCAAAACTGAAACTCTGTATCTGTTAAACAGCTCCCAATTTTCCCCTCCCTGCAGCTCCTGGCAACCACCATTCTACTTTCTGTTTCTGAGTTTGACTACTGTAGATACTTGATATGAGTAAAATCATACAGTAGTTGTCTTTTTGTGCCTGGCTTATTTCACTTGACATGTCTTCAGGGTTCATCCACATTGTAGGATGTGTCAGAATTTCCTTCCGTTTTAAGGCTGAGTTTGTTGTATGTATACACTATATTTTGTTAATCCGTCCATCTATTGATGGACATTTGGGTTACTTCCACCTTTTGGTTATTGTGATTAATATTGCTATGAATATGGACAGGTGTACAAATATCTCTTCAAGGCCCTGCTTGCCCAGGCACACACACAAAAAGCAAATACTGCATGATCTCACATGTGTGTGGGATCTAAGACAGTGGGACAGTGGGACAGTGGGAAGCAGACAGTAGCCTGATCAGAGGTTAGGGGCAGCAGGGGGGAGGTAGGAGAAAGGGGAGATGGTGGTCAAATGGTGCAAAATTGCTGGTAGAGTTAACTCATTCTCGCAATTAAAAAAAAATGGTAAGTGGTAAAAAAAATGATAAGTAGGTGAGGTGAGGAATACGTTAACTAGTTTGATTTAATCATTCCAAAAAAGTATACATATATCAAAACATCACACTGTACCCCATAAATATAAAATTATTATGTGTCGATTAAAAATAAAATAATAAATGAATTTTTTTAAAAAACTGCTTTCGATGCTTTTGGATATATTCCCAGGAAAGGTATTGCTAGATCATATGGTAATTCTATTTTTATTTTTTTGAGGAAATATCATACTGTTTTCTGTAGCAGCTGCACCATTTTACATTCCCACCAACAGTGCACAAGGGCTCCGATTTCTTCACATCCTTGCCAATTGTTAATTTGTTTCTTTGATAGTAGTCATTCTAATGGGTGTGATGTAGTATCTCATTGTAAGTCTGATTTGCATTTCTCTAATAATTAGTCATGTTGAGCATCTTTTATATGCTTGTTATCCATTTGTATATCTTCTTTGGGGAAATGCTTATTCAAGTCCTTTGCCTCTTATTAAATCAGGGTTTGTTTGGTTTTTTTGTTATTGTTTAGTTGCAGGAGTTCTTTATGCATTTCGGATATTTTTAAGTAAAAAGAGTCCAGCTTTCTGAGGCCACTTGTACTTGTGAGCACTCTGTACAAGACTGTATCAAGGCCAGAACCAGGATTAGAAAGAGTGGCCCCAGCCACAAATTTGGATAGAAAGGATGGAAACTAGGATGTTCATCAAGTGTTGTTATAATAGGAAACCTTGGAAAATGGTGCCATGTTACCTTTATCAGATACATTATTTGCAAATATTTTCTCCCATTCCATAGGTTGCTTTTTCACTCTATTGATTGTATCCTTTGATACACGGAAGTTTTTAATTTTTTTATACCCTCCAGTGGATCCTCATTAAAGTTTTAAATTCTGATGTAGTCTAATTTATTTATTTTTACTTTTTTTACCTGTGCTTTTGATATCGTATCCAAGAAATCATTACCAAATCCAGTCATAAAGTTTTCCCCCCTAAGTTTTCGTCTAAGAGTTCTGCTGTTTTAGGCCAGGAGTAGTGGCTCACACCTGTAATCCTGGCACTTTTGGGAGGCCAAGGCAGGAGGATCACTTGAGGCCAGGAGTTCGAGACCAACCTGAGCAACCCGTCTCTACAAAACATAGAAAAATTAGCCAGGCATGGTAGCACATGCCAGTAGTCCCAGCTACTCGGGAGGCTAGGGCAGGAGGATCGCTTGAGCCAAGGAGTTTGAGGTTGCTGTGAGGTATGATGATGCCACTACACTCTAGCCCAGGCAACAGAGTGAGACCCTATCTCAAAAAAAAAAAAAAAAAAAAAAACAAGGTTCTTAAGTTGTAGCTCTTACATTTAGGGCTTTGATCCATTTTCAGTTAAGTTTTTGTATATGCTATCAGGTAAGGGTCTAACTTCATTCTTTTACATGCAAATATCTAATTTTCCCAACCTCATTTATTGAAGACTGTCCTTTCCCCACTGAATGGTCTTGCCACCCTGTTGAAAATCATTTGACCGTATATGTGAGTGTTTATTTCTGGGATTTGTATTCTATCCCATTCATCTATATGTTCGTGTTTATGCCAGTACCACAGTTGTGATTACTATAATTTTGTAATAAGTTTTGAAATTAGGGAATTATTCTTCTTTTTCAAGATTGTTGGCTATTCAGGGTCCCTTGAGATTCCATAGGAATTTTAGAATCAATTTTTCTATATCTGTAAAAAATGCCATTGGTCCCTCCTCACTACTGCACTTGACTAGTCTTAAAAAAAAATGCCATTGGAATTTTGATAAAGATTACATTAAATCTGGAGATCACTTTATGTAGTATTGACATGTTAAAAATATTAAGTCTTCCAATCCATGAACACAGAATGTCTTTCCACTTATTTGTGTCTTCTTTAATATCTTTCAGCAACATTTTATAATTTTCAATGTACAAGTCTTTCACCTCCTTGGTTAAGTTTATTCCTCAGTATTTTATTCTTTTTGATGCTATCATAAATAGTACTGTTTACTTAATTTTCATTTCAGATTGTTCATTGCTAGTGTATGGAAAGACAACTGATTTTTGCATGTTAATTTTGTATCTTGCAACTTTGCTGAATTCACTTACTAGTTCTGCCAGTTTTTTGTGTGGAGTTAAAGTCCCTATTGATGCCTGCCAGATCTGGCCAGGAGACTCTACCTGTCTGGATATTTCCATACCTCACTTTCCTGGTCCTCCTTGGCTTCTTATGCTGCAGTCATCACTAAGAACACCAAGGGAGAGCTGTACGAGAACTGCTGCCACGGGCAGGACTTTCTGAGTTGGTATTTGAACTGAAAGGTGAACCAGTATTTTTAGGATGTGTGGTGGTTGGTATTCCAAGGCTGAGATGAGGCCTTTACATACACTGTCCCTACCATCATGACATCCTACCAACATGGAGGTGAGTGGGCGTGAGTAGCCCAGAAACAAGAAACTTGGACACCTTGGGAATTTCTTTGGACCAACTTGAAGCAGAGCCTCCTTTCTTGAACAGCATCCTGGTTCTCTTCCAGAAGAAGATAGATGGGACTGATTCTGTTGTGATTACTGGGCTCTCAGCCCCACCATTGGCTGCATTAGAATCCCTGGCCTGTATGACCAGCGACACAAGGCAGCTCCATGGAGATGGGCCTCTGGGAGACTAAGCCACATGTTTGGGGTTCAAAAAGCATTTGGCAAAAGAACAAGGAGTGTACGTTGGTTGCCAGCAGGAAAATGCAGTTACACCATTCAACCATGTGGCTTTCCAACCATGTCTCAACTCCGTACTGATGCTGCCTTCCAATTCTCTCTACTTCAGGAAGGTTGAGTCTTCACATTTGATATTCCCATCTTTCCAGGGACCTGCCCACCACCCGTGGGATGCTTTTATTTAGACATTTCTGCCCTACCTCTTGCAGCATCCTCTTTTTACCAAACTGATAGAGTTTTACCTACAGGAAAGTGAATTTTCTGGGCCCTATCCCATCATCATCTCTCTTTGGGGGCACTGATTGGCTGTCAGAATCTTCAAGGCTGTGGGTTTTGGGGCTACTCTCAGAGGTCCAGCCTGTACTTCTCTTTGACCAGGTCTGTTAAGAAACTTCTACCACCATTTCTGGGTCACCTGAGGCTCACGGTTACTGTGACCCACGTCATTCCCCTGTCAAACACCATCAAGGCTCCTGGTAAAGTAGCAAAGAGGATATACCAAGATTCAAGGTGATGCCTAGGAAACAGGCGGCATAGAGCCCAGCCCATAGTGGGTGCTCATTTCAGTCTCAAATTCTGTATGCCCCAGTGGTCCAGAACCATGGGGTCAGTGCCCTATGGCATGGAAACAGAAATTCTTAACTTGAGAGATTTTCAGTGTAAAAGTAGGATCAAATAGTTTCCTAGGCTATGACATGAGTGTGAACTGACCACCATCAGTAGAAAGAACAATCAGAGGAAGAGCAGATGAAGGATCAGATCACCACTGTCCATACAAACCTCTTTCCTGTCTTGGGGGCTCCATCTCGGCTTGCAGTATCTCTCTTCCTACATAGGGCGACCTGGGTGCTGGTCCATGTGGCATGACAACTTATCTGTGTGCCATTGCCATCTTGCAGACCCTACCCAATGGCATGACTGCACTATAAATTAGTGTATCATAAAGCCCCCATGGGAATGTGGAGGCCCTAGGATCTCCTCCAGCCTCTCCCAGGCTATCTTCAGTTACATGGGCATACTTTAGTGTCATAGCTCAGAACAATGACACGGTCTTCTGGGGTTTGATTCTCTGACCAAATGGGGTCTGTCCTCCAATATCAAGGCAAAGCTATCTACATCCCATTGGTCGAGAGGTCCATGAAAAAGCTTTCTAGTCTTCAGGTCCTAAGCAGGAAGGTCTCAGATCCCCCTTCATACACCATCTGGAACTCTATTCTCTATCTTCTAGGACCATGGTTTCAAAGGGATTTCCTTGGAAAGTCCCCACCCTAGAGAGTACCAGGGGAAAATCAAGCAGGAATAACTCCAACCTCCCTACCTCCTTTTCTGGCTTCAGTCAAACAATTCTGCTTTTCTCTTACATTTTGAGCTTCATCCTAATATTTTTGTTAGAACAATGTATTCCACTGATTTTACAAAAGGTTAGGAAACCAGTGGCCTGTTCCAAGGGCACTATTCTGTGGCCCACATCCCCAGAAGCAGAGCACACCCACTGGATTGTACTCTCACCACAGAAGGTCAGTGGTAAGACCTTCTCACCTGCAGAATTCTAGCCACACTTATCCGCTCCTTCCCTCAGGATCTGGGAAGTACCTCTTTGGACAGAGTGCAAGATTCTGCTAAAATACATTCTGCCTGCCACCCATGAACTGCAACCCCAGCCCTCCACACAGACACAGCATTGACAGACAGACAGACACGTCAGGATCTGAGGTGCCCCTGGGGGCAACCTAGGCTGAACCTCACACCATCCAGGTGAAATATGGATACGCACACAGCCTTATTGGAGATCCCTCCACTGTTAAGTTCCAGTCAGTCTGTTCTTCCTTTTCACTGTCACCCAGGCTCCAGTCTTTGTTATTATTTAGTTGTAGGAGTTCTTTATATATTTTGGATATTGACTCCCTTATCAGATATATTATTTACAAATATTTTCTCCCATTCCATAGGTTGCCTTTTCACACTACTGATTGTGTGCACAGAAGGTTTTACATTTTTATGCCCTTGTCTCCCCTGCACTCAGAATCCAAGAACCCCCATCCGCCTAGCCAAGCTCGCCAAGGCAAGGAGTCGAGGCATTTAGGATAGGTTCTTCTGAGCTGCAGGATTTTCTACATGAAGGCTGAATCCAGATTCCCACCCACCCCTTCTCTCCCAACTTGCATGGTCAAGCCCCCTCCCAAATTCAGAGATTTACCTTGGTGCAGAGAGGAGCCAAATTTTGACAGCAGGCCCTGTGGGCTGGGCCCTTCTATCCTGGGCTCCCAGATAGTGCTCCTGAGGGCTAACTTGCTGGATGTGCGGAAAAGCCCTGGTTTCCAGCCCCAGCTCTCCAGCTTCCTTCAGGGGACACAGGCCCAGCTTGTAGCCCCTTTCCCGCATCTCTGCCACTCCCATAGAAAGGGTGGACACAAGGAGGGCTCAGGCTTGTTCTCTGGAAGCAATCCAGGTCTAGGGGCAGCACTCGTTCTCTCATAGCATGAGCACTTGGGGAGGGGTCAGGGCAGGAGGACAGGGTAAGTCAGAGAGGAGGCGACAGGGTTCAAGAGGTTTCCTGGAAGCTTGCTGAGGGGATGGGGTGGTGGGGGTGAGAGTTAAGGAAAGGGGTTAGTGGTTCAGCAAATGTAGTGGGGAAAATGCTAATATTAGAGGCTCAGGAACCTGAGCTTCCTGCTCTCTGCAGGCCTTTGGGAGGGGCACCCAGGTGGATTTGGTGCTGGGGGTGAGGATTCACCATTCCAGTGCTCAGTGCCTAGGGATGAGGCAGTAGGATGAGAAAACTGTTTTCTGTACTGCTTTTAAACTCAGAATCCTCCTTGACTTGAGCGGGATGGGGCATTGATTCTAGCCACTGCTACCAGGCTGACCGGCAAGGATGTATTTAATAGTACTTCTCTACTCTGGACCTAGTCTGAATACAAAGGCCTTCTCTGAGCACCCACTCTCTTAACAGGTAGAAATGGTCTGAGACAGCATTTCCCAAACTCTTAAAAACAGGAAGGTCAAACACAAAACGATGCGTAGGGATCTGCCCAGTCAAAGATATCAAGACTGCATCACTCCCCACAAGAGCAGCGGTGAGCCCTTCTGGGTCTCCCCAGGACCCAGGTTTTCCTGATGGAAATCTGAGCTGAGTTCCCTTCCCCCAGATCTGTCTGTAGGTCATCCCGCCCCGCAAAGAAACCCAACCTTGGGGCCCCAGTGCCTTCTCAGTCCCTACACAGTTTCCCAGAGCTAAACTAGGGAGCTACATTCCTGAGCTCCTCAGGCTACTCTGGGAGTCTAGGAAGACTTGGGGGTCCCCAGGTCATTCCTGGCTTTGTTCCCAGAGGACCGAAAGCTGTTCGTGGGGATGCTGGGCAAACAGCAGGGCGAGGAGGACGTCAGACGCCTGTTCCAGCCTTTTGGCCATATTGAGGAGTGCACTGTCCTGCGGAGCCCAGATGGCACCAGTAAAGGTGACCTAAGCTGACCCTGGGATTTTCTGGTAACCTTTTGTCACTTTGGGCCACATGACCCGTTGGCCCCTGTGGCCTGAGCCACCCGATCCCTCTATCCTGCCCCAGGCTGCGCCTTTGTGAAGTTCGGGAGTCAAGGGGAAGCTCAGGCGGCCATCCAGGGTCTGCACGGCAGCCGGACCATGGCGGTGAGGGCGGGTGCCCGGGCCGAGGGTGAGGCCGGTGGGGCGGGGACGGGCTCCTCCCCACTCGCGCTGGGTGCCCGGGAAAGAGCCTGACCCGGAGGGCGCTCAGCCCAGGGCTGAGGTCAGGGCTGGGGCCAGGTTCGGGACCGTTCACCACTGCCTCCCCTGCCCCGCCCAGGGCGCCTCGTCCAGCCTTGTGGTCAAGCTGGCGGACACGGACCGGGAGCGCGCGCTGCGGCGGATGCAGCAGATGGCCGGCCAGCTGGGCGCCTTCCACCCCGCGCCCCTGCCGCTCGGGGCGTGCGGCGCCTACACCACTGCGGTAGGTGGCGGGCGCCGGCGTGGGCGGGTGGGGGGCCGGGGCCGGTGCCCGCCGCTTGCCCCCCACACCCGTCCTTCTTCCTTCCCAAAGATCCTGCAGCACCAGGCGGCCCTGCTGGCGGCGGCGCAGGCCCCGGGCCTAGGCCCGGTGGCGGCAGTGGCGGCCCAGATGCAGCACGTGGCGGCCTTCAGCCTGGTGGCCGCGCCTCTGTTGCCCGCAGCAGGTAGCGCGCCGCATCTGGGGAAGGGTGCGGCTGGGAGGGGCGGGGAGGGCGGGGCCTGACTCTCCGACCTCTCCCGCCACCAGCAGCCAACTCCCCGGCCGGCGGCGGCCCTGGCACGCTCCCAGGTCTCCCGGCGCCCATCGGTGTCAATGGATTCGGGCCCCTGACCCCGCAGACCAACGGGCAGCCGGGCTCCGACACGCTCTACAATAACGGGCTCTCCCCTTACCCAGGTGGGCCCCCCGGCTCTTCCCAAATCTCCCCGAAATGGAGTGGGGAGCGGGGGACAGGGGGCGGGGGGAGGGAGGGGCAGGGCCCAGGGTCCCTGGGAAAGGATTCCCCCTCGTTCCCTGCTGCCTCTCACAGCCTCCCACACTCCCTGAGCGGCTCGCTGGACCCTGCCCGCCTTCACCGTAGGCCTTGCGCCCCTCTCTCCCCAGCCCAGAGCCCCGGCGTGGCTGACCCCCTGCAGCAGGCCTACGCTGGGATGCACCACTACGCAGGTTTCACTGGGCGCTTCGCGGCCTGGAGGTGGTGGTGGGGGGGGGGGAGGTTGAAGGGCCCCAGGAAGGAATAGGGAGATTGTGGGGGGTTTAGGCTCTGTTCTGAGGAGTCTACCCTCCCATTAACCCCACTCTCCAGAACGACCTCTCTCGGTGTGAGGGTTACTACCGGACTGGGCTGAATTGGTCAAAGGCGGCCAGGCAGGTGGGGCCCTGCTTAGGGGATGGCTCCTGGGGGTCACTGCCCGCTCCCACCTCTGTCTCCAGCAGCCTATCCGTCGGCCTATGCCCCAGTGAGCACGGCTTTTTCCCAGCAGCCTTCAGCCCTGCCCCAGCAGCAAAGAGAAGGTGAGGGACTGGGGGCTGGAGATCAGGGCCTGGTGGGGCTGGACTCAGGGTCCCTCCCCTGAACCAGCCTGCTACTGTTCCTTCAGGCCCAGAAGGCTGTAACCTCTTCATCTATCACCTGCCTCAGGAGTTTGGTGATGCGGAACTCATACAAACATTCCTGCCCTTCGGAGCCGTTGTCTCTGCCAAAGTCTTCGTGGACCGAGCCACCAACCAGAGCAAGTGTTTCGGTGAGCTGAGCCCCACTCCTGGGCCTCTCCCACTTCTAACTAAAGGATTCCCTGCAGACCCTAAGGTTGTCCCTCCATAAGGCAGTGCTTTCCAGAGACTGAATGTGTGGCAGTAAATGGGGTCGCAGACTAGTGACGGGGGCTAAGCCTAGGCCAAGAACAAGCCTTATTTCAGGTTTACCTGGGAAGACCAGGTGTCTGGAATATGTTCAGCCAGGTCAGGGCTTTGGAGTCTGGCCATGGCAGGGGGAATCTGGATCTGGGACCAGAGATCCCCTCTAACTCCAACCACAGTTCTGAGGACCAGAATGGAAGCTGTTGGGGAAGAAGCCAACACATGCCAGAGAAAACAGGGAAACATCCCAGTCAACATACTGACACCCCCGCCCTCCCCCCCTACAGACTCAGAGTTGCCTCTTGTCCTTCCAAGAATCACACCTTTAGGAATCTCAGGCCATTTGTCTATGAGTGTGTGTCTGTTATACACAAACAATGGGGGAGGGGGGTTATGTGTTGATGGAACTGGCCTGAGGGGGATGGGAGAAGAGGGAGCTGGTCAGAGAGCAGGGAGGACCTGCCAGGCAGAGTTCCCAGCTAACCTCTCTGCCCACACCCCCCAGGGTTTGTTAGTTTTGACAATCCAACCAGTGCCCAGACTGCTATTCAGGCCATGAATGGCTTTCAAATTGGCATGAAGAGGCTCAAGGTCCAGCTAAAGCGGCCCAAGGATGCCAACCGGCCTTACTGATCTGCTCTCACTGACCAGCCACAGAGAGGTGAGTCTCTGATGAACCCCAGGCAGGTGGGGCCTGAATGATGAGACCCTCCCAGCTTTGAAGCTCCTTTTGGGATGCTGGAGGCACCCACCTCTGAAAAAGTCCGGGAGAGAGAGAAGAGCCAGGAGCCAGGAGGAGTCCTCAGATGAAGACTTTGTTCTTTTGCTTCAATCCAAGGACTGACATAAATTAGACAACATTCCTACCCCCGTGGTCTAGGAGAGACAATTGCAGTGAAATGCATCCAGCTCTACTCCAGAAATAGCCACAGGGGGCCATGGGAGTAGAGAAATGTATGTGGGGAGGGGCTGGGGGCTGGGGAATGAGACTAGAAAGGTAGATTTGGGCCAGCTTGTGAAGAATCTTAAAGGCCATGAGTTCAGACTTTATCCTGAAGATAATAAAGAACCATTGAGTAGTTTAAGAAGGCACTAGATGTAAGGGCTGGGATAATGGCAGTGAACGTGGAGATGTGGAGAGACACGCAAACTTGCTTAAGAAGTGGGATCTGCAGGACCTGGTGGGTGATGGGGTGAGATGATCAGTTCTAGGTTTTTGGCAGGGCCATGAGTTCATAGCATGCCCCCTGCAACTGTGGAAAATTTGCTGTCCCAGAAGGTCCACATGGCCCTGTTGAGCTCCCCCAGGAGCCTTCCAGAGGGAATGCTGGGCTGGCGTCATCTGCCCAGGACCAAGGGTCTGGCTTCAGTAGACCAGGCTGCTGCCTTGGCCCTGCTCTAGCTCCACTCCTTGGGAAGAGAGGTCTGGCCGGTCACCTGAGATGTCACTGATGGGGCAAGCTGCTCTTCCTGTCTGACCCTCCAGGGTGATTTTTGCCTTTTTTTCTTCCCTCTCTCCTTACCAATTAATACCCAACAACAGAAACAGAAGAGTGAGAAGAAAGGAAAGGAAAAGCACAGAAACGCTTGGGCAGCCCTTCCCGAAGGAGCAGCTGCAGACGGAGATGGATCGGACCCGAGGCTGGTGCCTGGGGCTCAGGCCACTCTTAAGGATTATTTTTATCCAGTGGGCTGTTCTGTGCCCACCGCACAGAGCTCAGGCTGGCAGGGCTCGAGGGCTGGCTGAGGATTGACTATCTAGGGGAACCAGCAGAGGGCGTTGGGGGTGCCAAGGGTGTCTCCACAAGAGAAGCCCAGATTTACTTCTTTCAAAATCATATCATTCCTTAGAGTTTAGGGACCAAAGGACTATTGCTTTTTTAAGAATATATATATCTATATAAATTAAAACAAAGAAACAAAAAACAAACAAAAACCCAAGAGAAACAAAAAAGACAGTATAGAGTCTCATAAAAGCTGCCTTTAAATATCCCTAGGAGACAGGGTGAAGGAGACCCTTGCTAGCCCCAGCCTAGGCAGAGGGAGGCTGTGGAAAGATTGTTCTGTGTCTCATTCCCTCTTAAACCATTTCCCCTCCTTGCCCTCTTAAAAATAATCAAGAACTTGAGGTCTAGGCTCAGATACAGGTAATGAGAGAGTTATGGAAGCAGTGAACCCACAATCCACAAGCCCCAAACTCAGAGAGCATCCTGAAAAGGCCCCAGGAGGAGCTCAGGTCTGCCTTGGCTTTTGCCATCCTGAGAAGCCCCCCAGTCAGCAGGAGTGGGAGCCTCCCTTTCCTTCTTGACAGCCTTTCTTGTGAAACCACTTCTTCTCCAGCCAGGAAGAAAGAGGGCATTTTGGCCACCTGAGCCTTTCCCTTACCAGTCCAGATAGACAGAGGCCCTGCCTTTGGCTGAGCTGAGACACCTCCTGTTTCCCCTCCCCTTGAGCCAGCCCCAGTGTCCCCTTGCTCCAGGCCACTTTCTGTCTCTTAGTCTAAGTTTGCCCACCTGTAAAGTAGATTCAGGGTATATGTAGAGGGCTGTGACAACAGACTTGGAAGGTTTGCTACTGTATATACTGCCATTGAGGAGGGGATAATTTTCAATATGTAGAAGCTTCAGAATTAGAGGTCCCTCTTTACCCCGGGCCTGGGAGGGAAGTAGATGTTTTGCCAAAATACTTCTTCATTCCTTTAAAAAGTACATCTTTCCTATGCAAGAGTGTCTCACATGTGCTTATCCAAGGTGCTTCTAGTTGGTGAGCAGTGTTCAGCTTAGAAGTGGTGTGTGCTCTGTCTGTCTGTCTTTGTCTGTTTGTTGTATACAGTGGGTGCCATATAAAGCTGATCAATGGTGGTGCTTCCTGCCTGCTTCTGTGAGATGGGCACAAGATTCAGCTTAGAACACCACGACTCACCTTGCCTTGGTCAGCCTTTCCTGGGCCCACAGGGCCTTTCCCGGGAGGACGATTTCCCCTCCCCCCCCCAGATGTGGATCAACCTAGTCTGAGGCCCCGGCTGTGTGGGGTCAGCCACGTGGGGTCACTCCAATCCCCAGATGTTGCTGAGGCCGGAGGCCTCTGATGTGATATCACGTCAGATAGAAAAGGATGTGGGGGTGGGGGTGGAGGGTTCCTCCTTCATAACAGTTTCTAAGAAAACTTGTTCCCACCTGTTCCTCTGTCTATGACTCTTTCTTGGAGGGAATGGGAAAGAAAACTAGATATGGCGATAACATTACCAGGTAAGGTACGGTGTACATCTGCAAATATTTCCAACTGAGAGAAGAGGCAGTGCTGAGGGCATGTGTACACCGGCACAGTGCTGACACAGACTGACCGCCCGGGACACAAATAGAGACATAGAGCCCTGCACATTCAGACTGATACCCACATGCAGGCAGAGCTCCCTGGGTGTGAGGTGGTACGCAGCGTGCTGGGTATTAAGACTCAGGCATGTTCCAAGTACTCAGTTAAGGGGCGAGGGAGACCAATAATGCAGTTATAATGGGGGGGGGCCCACGCAAGGTCTGTGCTAGCAAGGAGAGCACCCCATTCAGACTTTATTGGTGGGGGAGGTCTGAGAAAGGCTTCCTGAAGGAGGTTAAGGAAGGGAAGGGCCTTTGAGGATGAACTGGGACGTTGGGACAAGGCTGTTTAGACAGCTGCATCATTTTGAAAGAGTATTTTTATTCCTAAGAAACAATAATGATTACCATTTATTCGGTGCCTATCACGTGGCAGATAATGGGCACAAGATAAGACCTTTTTCCCATTCCTAACTCTACCCTGAACATTATCATTGCAAGTCATGTTAAGACACTTGAACCAAAATGGCATTTAAGCTACTTTGCTTTATACTTTAGTGTGCAGACTAGGAACTGGCAGACTGTGTGACTCCAAAGCTTCAGGGGTTGGTGTGGTCTAGATCAGGGGTTGGCAAACCATGGCTTGTGGGCCAAATCTAGCTTATGGCCTATTTGTTATGACCTACAAACTAAGAATGGTGTTTATATTTTTAAAGGATTGTAAAAACAAAAAAGAAAATGAGACAGAGACCATATGTGGCCCACAAAGCCTAAAATATTTATCTTGTCCTTTAGACAGAAAGTTTATTGACCCCTGATAAGATCATGGAAGACTTGTATAATGTCTGATGAGTTTCAACAACATGGTGTTTGTGTCTCTGTTTGTGTATACATGTGTTAGTCTGGACCTTTTCAGTTTCAAGTGCCAAAAACTCAGCTCAAACATGTTTAGGCCAATAGGAAATTAATCAGTTTACATAAGTGATAAATCAAAGGCTGTATCTGCCTTCAAGCACGGCTGGATCTAGGGGCTCAAACGATGTCTCCATCTCTTGGCTCTGCTTCCCTCTATATGTTGGCCTGACTAGCTCTAGCTCTAAAATCCTAGGGAGGACTTTGGCCAGCTTTGGACATGTGCCCACCACTAGGATGGAAGAGTAGGCCGCCATAATTGACAACTTCACCAGGACTGTGTGGAGGGGAGAAATGGTTCCCCAAAGAAAGGGATGAAGGGCAGATAAATGATATGTGTCCACTGTATTGCACCCTTTATTGCATCCACCTATACTTTCTTGACAAACAAACATACAATTTCTAAAAGGTGCCTGCCTAACAATGCAGTGATCCTAGACGCAACCAAATACACACACACACACACACACACACACACACACACACACACACACACTTCCCAATGGGAGATAAAGCAGAATCATATCCACTCGCTTGATGGAGCCCTCAGTCCAGGGTCCTTGGTGATGTGCAATTCTTGATCAGGTCTGTATATGACATATGATTTTGCAATCTATGGCTAACAGATAAACTTATCTACCCCTATGTACTATATACTGGCTGTATAACCAACATGAAATAGTGGAGGGAAATAGTCTAACAAGTTCTTTTTAAGAGACGAGGTCTCACTACATTGCCCAGGCTGGACTTGAACTGCTGGGCTAAAGCCATCTTTCTGCCTTTGCCTCCTGAGTAGCTGGGACTACAGGCATGCACTGCTGGATAACATTTTTTTATTTTTTTAATTAAAAAATTTTTTTAGAGATGGGGTCTCACTATGTTGCCCAGGCTAGATTCAAACTCCTGGGCTTAAGCAACCCTCTTGCCTCAGCCTCCCGAGTAGCTGGGACTACAGGTGTGTGCCACTGTGCCTGGAAATAACAGTTTTTTTTTTTAAATCTTCGAAATAAGGGAGAAAAAAAAAACAATGGTCACTAATCTGCAGCATATAACACATCCTTCTGGAGGGTGGAGTGAATTTCTTGGTCAATACAACTGATTATTCTTGGTCCTTTCCACTGGTAAATATCTCCTTTATCCATTGTTCTTTCTGAGAGGATGGCCCTTCTGGAATTGAAGCATCCCACTTCCCTTTTGACATGGGTTTGGGTTTAAAGAGTGCCTTAGGGATTAAGCATCCTTGCCGGATGTGAGGATTCTCTGATTCCAGGGCTCTCTATGAGCTAGTAACAATCATCAAGAATCTTGCTGAGTCCTGGTCCTTAAGTCTCAATCTTGCCCTGTGGTTTCTGTCTTTTACCAACGGGTCACACTTTGACCATTCCCCTCCCCCTCAGCTTGATGGCTTCCATCACGACCTGTCTATGATGAAGAGTCACCCTTATTCTGCTCAGTGCCCCCAAAGAGAGATTACCTATTTGGCACTTGGCTGGCTCATGCTCCAGTGGCCCTGGCTCCAACCAGATAGTCAAAATCCCTGAGTGGTCCTGGCTCCTAGGCCTCAGCCCCAAGGGGATACGAGGAACTGGACTGAGGCAGCCAGGCAAGCATCTTGGACCTGCGACCTGCAGCTTGCTCTACTCCGCCCCCTCTGGCCATGGCTCCTTCTTACACTGAGCCACATTAGCAAAGGACTCCTGAGGGGAGTCTGTCAGTTGACACTGAATTTGGGGGCCCTCTGAGAACCTAAACCTTGGGGCCTTTGGGCAGAGTCTTCAGTCTTCAGCAGAGCCCCTAGAATGAATTTCTCTCCCTGGATACAACCTGGGTGTCCTGGATATAGGGCAAAAAGACCTCTGGTCTGAGATGGGACTGCTAACCTCTGACCTTGGAAGCAGCTCTGGATCTGCTGTGTGCTCCGCCCAGACCTGGAGGCTTATCCCTGCCTCAGTGGAGCAGAACACACATGTAATACCCTCCAAAAGAGGGTGCTACGACGTGGCGATCACAGAATCTCACTTGGTCCTTTTCACCTCCGGTTGTAATCTTTGGGTGGCCACTGTCCTGACTACACTTGCCTCCACTGTAACACAGTCAAACCCAGCAGGGACTCAAAGGCTGTTTGTGGCCTGTGGACCTCCCGCATGGTCAGTATATTTGCACTATTGTGTTACGCTGTCCTGTGTTCTTTGGTAGAGTCAAAGAAGAAAGAAAGTTCATGGGCTCAGGGAGCTAAGAGCCAATGCGGGCCAAGCAGCTGCCCTTCCAGCCTGCAGCCTGAGCCAGGGGAGGTCTGCAAAGAGGTACCAAGTACCTCTGTACCAAGTGCAAACTAACAAGGGGCAGAGGGCCACTCTTTTTCTCCCCATCCCTGACTTTGTGTCCTCGGCCCTCTAGAAGCCTGGGCTGACCAAACCTTTGACTGGCCGTCTGTAGAGGGGACTTTGGATTTCTAGGTTCCGGCCTCCTGCTCTCCAGCTACCTATAAGCACAGAGACACAGAAGGCAGAACAGGCTGCCAGCCTGGGTCTGGCTCTTCCCAAGGGTATCTTAGGTGCTTAGCAGAAAATGCAAGGGATGACAAAGAGAGTCCATTCCATGGAATGGAAAAGTCTGGAATACTTCCTGGGAGTAGTCCAGAAATGGCCAGACCCAGTGATCTGGCCCTGGGCCCCTAAGAGGAAGCCCATGGTCTGGGCTTCCCTGCATTGGAGTAGGAAAAATCAGCTGTGTTACCCCACTGTTGGGACTCAAGGTTGGGATGGGGGCTTTGATTGTATCTCCGTATCTTAACCCAAGTACTCTAGAAAGCAGACTCTGAGGCAAGTGCTGACATTTTAGGGGGAGGTGGGAGTCCAGGACGGCGAGGGGGAGAAAAGGTGGAGGCAATACAAGAGGATACATTACCATGTTGGCCGCTGCTTCACATGAACTGTGAGGAGAGAGCAGATCACCCGACAGGCTTGTTTGCTAGCACATGGTGTTTACAAGAGGAAACTGCACCTTGGAGTGGTTCACCAAGGGGAGATTTGAGAGGGAATTTATCCCTCTGTTTCCCTCTTCTCTCCTGTTTTCTGTTGGCCAAGATGCACCCCACAGGAAGCTGGCTCCCCTGCACATCTCAGTTGCATCATTTGCCCCCTCGGTGGCTGTTAGGGAGTCAGCCCCCATAGCCTGCTGTGTGACATTTCTACCACAGATGTGGAAGTGGAAGGGCTACTTGGCACAGGCAGGGTGCCGACCAAGAGAGAGAAAGAAGGATGTGGCCTAGGGGATCCAAGAAGGTGCATGAGGTTTGTGCCCAATACATCCCACTCTCTCCCACGGGCTTCACAGCCTAAGTCCCCAGGCACCAAAACTCCCAACACTGTCTGAATTCCAGACCAAATAAGTCTGATTTAATCTGGGGGGAAAGGGAAGTATTCAGGTGTGGCTTGGAGTATCAGGATTTCCCCCTTTTTTGGAAACTTCCAAGGCCCTAACCTCCAGTATCTCCTGCTTGATTTCCCACCTCCTGTGCCTTTGCTGTCACTTGGGGAAGAGGATTTGGCTTTTATAATCTACAGATGCATGATTATCTTTCCCTTGGCAGTCCAGATTGCTGGCCAAAGGCAGAAAGGACAACTCTAAACAAAGCTGTATGTGGTTCTGATTCTGCCAGCATGGAGGAAACCTGATCTGCAGGACCTTACTGAAAATTTCAAGAAGAGGTCAACGTACTCCACCATCCAGACATTTTTTCCAATGCGTCCCCGAAATCTCCATTTGATGGATGCATGACTTGAGTCTCAAGATAAAATTGATGATCATTTAACCAGCTGATTTGGTACCAAATAATAGGGATTTCCAATTTCCCACCCAAGGGGGGATGATCAGATGCCCACTGCCACCATTTCAATTCAGTTCCACTAATAACACACTTCATTCCAAGTCTGTATTAGAATTGATTTAATTGCAACTTAGAGAAACCAACACAAACCAGTTTAAGCAAGAAGGGAACTGAGAAGTGTAGTTGTGTTCCTCACCTCATGCAAGGCTCGAGGCTTCATGCAAGGGCTCAGACAAAGGTCCTCAGGTCTCTCTCAATCCATTTCTCAGGGCTTTGCTTCTCTTTATGCCTTGGTCCCATTCTCTGACAAACTTTCCCCATATGGCAGGGAGAGCTGGGTGCCGGCAGCTTCTGTATCATGTCCTCTTAGCACCACAGCTTCAAAAGCCAGAGAACTCTGAGGGGAAGATTATGATTGGCTCTGCTTAGGTCACAAACCCCTGCCTGAACTAATCACTTTGGTCAGGGTGATTGTCAGGCCTGGCCTGATGGGTCTTGTATCCATCTCTGTGGGGTGGAAGGGGGCAGGAGGCAGACATGGCATTGTGACTGCCAGCCCCACTAAGTACTTATAAAGACATGTCCTGCATGGCCTATGAGAACATATAATTTGGCCTGGCTGGAGTGTAGGATGCATGTGAGGGGTGGTGAGAGCCCAGTAGGGGCCATATCCACAGAAAGGGTATAAGTTTTATCCTGGGGTAATGGGGAGCCATTGAGGGGTTTTAACAGAGGAGTGACATGATCAGATTTGGGTTTTAAAAAGACCCCTAAGCAGCTAAGTGGAGACTAGTTTGGAGGAGTGATTCCGGGATGAGGGGTCTATTTAGGAAGCTAATGCAATAGCTCTGGTGAGGAGGAGCAGGAGTACACAGGAGGGGTTGATTTAAGATATATTAAGTGGTAAAATTTACCATGTTTATGAGGCAAAATTGGTTCCACTTAACAAGGATGGGAGAAGTCTAAGATGCTTCCTTCTCAGGGTTCAGGCTGTGTCGTAGGTATTATTTACTAAGCTGGGAACATGAAAGAAATGCAGAGTGAGAAGATGAGTTTGCCTGTGAGACCTCCAAGTGGAATTGTCCAAAGGGCAACTTGAAACTCAAAAAGTATAGGATGGAGATACAGATTTGGGAGTTTCAGCTACAACTGTGTGTCACTCAGGCTGATTTAAACAGAACCAGTTGCTGAAAGGGCATTAGGCGGGTCATGAGATTGCCAGGCAGGAGACCCAAGCTTGGAAGGTAAGCAGGAACAATGGTAGGCCAGTCCACCAGAGCAAAGGCCAAAATACAGAGCCAGCCCAGGAAGAACGCTGCTGCTGTCATCATGACTGGACACTGGATGTCACCATCACCAGTACCCACACAACAGTCCTTGGGCATGGGATGAAGCTGACCCTGCCCTACAGCAGCCATTGCCGCTGGGTGAATCCTCTATGATTCCATTCCCCTGAATCGCTTACTCCAGAGTCTACATTTCTGGTGTGACCTGCTTGGCCAGGTCATATGCCTGTCTTACCTTCCGGAATGCCGGGAAAAGAAAGATCCAACATTTTCAGTGTCTGTCATGGAAGGTGGACTCTGCTTACCTCCAAGACTTGTAACATAAAAAGGCGATTCAGTTTCTGAGCAACCTAAAGTGAACAAGGTCTGCTGCAAGTGGGTGCTATGGAGGCCACTGGAAGAAGTGATGAGGAGAAATGGGTGTGGACTGAACTGTTTTTATGCTTAAATATGGAATGAAGGAAAAGGAGCCTATTAAAGACGCTGTGAAAGAGCTATATGAGGTGTAGCAGAAACCGGAAAATACAGTCTAGTCCATAGGAGCCAACGGAGGAAAAGGTTATGTGGACAGGTTGATCAACAATGCCAAGTGAGGTCAAGGGGTCAAATAAATGAAGCCTGAAAATTTCCAAGGGATTTGGTAGTTTGCAAGTCATTTGTAACTTTGGTGAAAATATTTTCAGTAGAAATTTTGGGGAGAGGTCAGACAGTACGAGACTTAAGGAATAAATCAAAGGTAAGGAGGTGGGGAAGGAGAGTACGGACTGCTCCTAGAAGCTTAGTCGAAGGCAAGAAAAATCAGTAGCATGTGGGATTAAAATAGGATTTCTTTTAAAGGTTGAGCGAGTTGATCGAGTTTATATGCTGAGATCAAAGATGGGGGGGAGAGGAAAAAGTTGAATATACATGAAGGAGAGGGGTAAGTGAAGAGCAAAGTTCTTGAAGAGGCAGAAACAATGAGATACAGATCACAGTGAAAGGATTAACCTTGAATTTGAAAGGAGATCTCTCCCTTTCTGAAATAGAAAGGACGGGAGAGATCCTAGTGTTTGGAGAGGACAGAAAATTGAGGCAGTTGCCCCCATGGCCTTTATTTTCTCTGTGAGGCAGAATGGGGGATGGTGGGAGAGGGTGACGTGGAAGGATTGCCAGGTACACTGAGGGCCCAGCTGAGGAGATTGAATCTGTAGGAGCTCTGTATTGGGTACAAGTTCAGTTAGCTTAAGTGATTTATTCTAGATAAAGAGTGACTCATAGGCCAAGCGCGGTGGCTCATGCCTGTAATCCTAGCACTCTGGGAGGCCGAGGCGGGTGGATCGTTTGAGCTCAGGAGTTCGAGACCAGCCTGAGCAAGAGAGAGACCCCGTCTCTACTAAAAAAAATAGAAAGAAATTATCTGGACAACTAAAAATATATAGAAAAAATTAGCCGGGCATGGTGGCACATGCCTATAGTCCCTGCTACTTGGGAGGCTAAGGCAGTAGGATTGCTTGAGCCCAGGAGTTTGAGGTTGCTGTGAGCTAGGCTGATGCCACAGCACTCTAGCTTGGGCAACAGAAAAAAAAAAGGAGTGACTCCTAGATCCCCAGGTCAGAGGGCTTCAGTGCTGGGAAGCTGCCAGGAGCTGGAGAGTAGTCTCACCATTTCTGGCTTCTGCCTCTCTGTGCTTCATTTGTTGTCCTCAGCTGGTCTTTTTCCTTTGTTCATTCATCATAGCAGGTGGCAGGTGGATGTACCATAGCTCCTGAGTCTATAGCTCTTCTGCTCAAGAAACCAGTCCAATTAGGATCACAATCTCTCAGCCCCAATCCCAGATTCTCAGGAGAGAACATCTGCTTAACACAACTTGGATCAGGAATCCACTCACAGTTCAATAAACTGCAGCCAGGGTGCCAGGGGTCATGCAAGACAAACATGGCCCTGGGGCCTGTGGATTTGGAATGTGGGTGTCAAAAATATAATTCCCACAGAACAGAGCTCATGGGCTGGGCTGACCTAAATCAGTGCCCACACACAAGCTGAAGTGTGCAGGACTGGGTGATTTCCTTTATCCTGGTTTAGTGTGTGAGAGTAGAGAAGGTAGACAGCTGGAATGATCGAGAAGTGTGATTTTTAAAGCATAAGGACAAGCATATTAACAAAAATCTGATCGAAGTGACAGACCTAAGGATCTGTACTGGGCAGGAAAAAAAGTAAAGCCAGGAAGATTCTGATAAACTAGTTGAGATTAATGATGAATAGAAGAGCTGGTGGTGTGAGATGGAAGGAGTTGGGGAGGGGGGATCCTGAAGGTTATTGAGGACCAGAGTTTAACATTTCACTCATGGGGACAGTTCCCCTGTGCTTATCCAAAGTGCTTATATTTTAACACACTCCCATAAATGCATGGCTCTCAAAAGCTGTAACAGGGCCTTTGATGGTGAGTTGTTTTAGGGAGGAGGGCCAATGCCTTCTCCAACTATTCTGAACTCCTGCACTCTGAAACTGAAGCTGTATCCCTCATTTTTTTTTCAGTTATTATAAACAGTAGGTCTAACAAACTAACAGCATTGTGGCCCAGGCAGAGTGGCAAGGTAAGCAGAGGGGGCCATCAAAAGGGAAAGGAGTCACAAGGGAGAGGATGAGGATGTACAAATGTATACATAAAAAAAAGCTTCACTAGGAAAACTCTGACTGAGGCGGGCGCAGGAGGGCTAGATAGACATGACACATGTTTATATCACTCGGGGCCAAAGCTTTCCTTGTGTGTGCTATGTCCAGTTACAAAGAGAGAGTGAGGAAGGAGAGTTGGTCCAAGATAAGCCTTTTCCCATTAGGGCTGATGGAAAAGGGCACGTGGAAGCCCCAAGACTAATGAGGGTGAAGGAGGTCTGTCCATGTCTAGGGTTGATAACCACAATTACAGCCTCCATTTCTGGACGACTTCTTAGTGCCATGTACTCTGCTGGTTACTTCGCATGGATTAGTTGGAATCGTATGAAATTGCAGGTATTTGTTTACATCCTACAAATATGGCAATTTCATACAGTTCAACCTATCTCACTTCGTCCTCACCACAGCAGCTCAATGAAACAGCTATTATCGCCTCCACTTCAAAGATGAGAAGGTGAATGTCTTTGTTTAAGGCTGCACAATCACTTGTTTAACGCTGCACAATCACTAAGTGATGAAACCAAGCTCTGAACCCACACTGTTTGACTGGAAGGCCGGGGTGCTTTCCAGCACATCGCAGCTACCAGGGAAGCAAATGAGTTAAGCGTAAGAACTAAAAGACGCTGAGGTTTTTGACTCCCGCTTTCGAACCAGAGATTCCTGGAGTCAGCAGGGCCTTCAGAGTCCCCGCTCCATCTCTACCTGCCGGCCTCCGCCTCCAGCGAGGGGACCCCCTCCCGGTCCACAAACACCCTGGACCGCCCTCCCTGCTCATTCTTCCAACCACACGGGGCGCCAAACGCAGACAGTCTCCTTCCGAAGGCCCTCCGCGCGCCCGCAGAGCCCCTCCTCTTTCTCCACGCACCCTCCCCGCCCCACGGCGCAGGCGCCGCCCCCGCTCCGCGCCCCCTCCCAACTAGCGGGCACCGCGCAGGCGCCCCAAGGCCGGCGTCGGCGGCGGAGGCGCGCCCGGCCGCAGGCTGCGCGGCTGTTGGCCGGGAGCGGCCGCGTGACCGCCCTGTCGCCGCGCGAGCGTGCGCAGAGTTGCTCAACGCGCCCGTGACGGAACGACTAGGCGTGGGCTGCGCGACCTCGCCCGCCCGGCCCGGCCCCCGCCCCTTGGCCTGCCGCTCCGCCCCCGCGGGGCGTCCCGGGCCGCTCGTCCCTCGGCAGCGCCGCGCGCGGCCCGGGGTCGCCGTGAGTACTCGCGAGGCTGGCCTGTGGGGCAGCCACCACGGGGACGGGACGGGGCGGGGCGGCCGGCCGCGGGAAGGGTGCGGGGCCCGCCCCGCCTCGGCCGGGGGGTGGGCGATGTGAGGGGTTCGAGCAGGTGGCTCTGAAGGGCCTTCCCGGGCTTGGCAGGCTTCTCGGAGGCAAGGCGGCTGGCAGCACAGATCGGGCACAGAGCTTCTTCCTGGGGGAGGCAGGTGTTGGGTATCTTCGGGTCGCCGGAGCAACCCCGGGAAAGAGCTGTAACTGCTCCCCCAAGAGAGGCCGCAGGGCCTGTCCTGGAAGCGTGTTGGCAGAGAGTATTTTCGGGGCCAGCCCCATCCTCTTTCCCCACGGGGTACCCGAGATAGCGCTAGCGTGTGGGAATCGCCCCTCGTGGTTTTTCGCTACACTCTTTGTTTAGTGGCCTCGTCCTTCAGAGAAGGGGCACATGGTATGGAGCGGAGTAACCTCCTCTTCCAGAACCACAATGCCGGGAGCCAAACCCAGAATTTAAACGTTGACATTAGAGGCTTTGACTGTACGTAAAGTTGTCACACACCGAGGACCGTGGACCTAGGGAAAAACCATAGTAAACCAGACTTGAGGCTTATTTACATTTGGCCTATTCCCATGGAAATTCATAAAGCTTTCTGTGGTAGCTGCCATCTTCCAAACTGAACGCTGAGGTTAACAGCACCCTTCTCTGGGCATTTTTCATATAGACTGTATTTGGCCCAGCTACTTTTGAAATGTTCCCTTCTTTTTTTTTTTTGAGACAGAGTCTCTGTTGCCCGGGCTAGAGTGCATGGCATCAGCCTAGCTCACAGCAACCTCAAACTCCTGGGCTCAAGCAATCCTCCTGCCTCAGCCTCCCGAGTAGCTGGGACTACAGGCATGCACCACCGTGCCCGGCTAATTTTTTCTGTATATTTTTAGTTGTCCAGCTAATTTCTTTTCTATTTTTAGTAGAAACGGGGTCTCGCTCTTACTCAGAGCTGGTCTCGAACTCCTGAGCTCAAATGATCCACCCGCCTTGGCCTCCCAGAGTGCTGGGATTACAGGCGCGAGCCACCACACCCAGCGGAAATGTTCCCTTTATCTCAATTTAGATAAATCTAGTGGGTCTTTCTTGCTTAATTCATGAACTTCCTAATTAGTTATAACCACATCACAGGAAGATTAGATGTGATTGGAATCTGTCACGTGTGCTTAAATCCCATGCCCACTATACTAACCATAGGGAAGTTGCTTGACCTCCCTTCATGTTATAGAATGACCCTGAGAATTCTATAACATGAAAGTTTTGAACTCGGCCACCTTTCAGGTTTATTCTTTAAAATATCTGTCATTCTGTGGATTCCATGACCCTCCACCTGCCTTTTCTCACTTTTTACCTTTTAAGCCCACTCCCCATCTCTCCAGAGGAAAGGGCATTAAGAGTAGAGGGAGCAAGTCCGTTTCACTAAAGGGGCCTGGTTTGAAAAAGCTGGTGATTTCTGAACTGTGTCTTCCACAGACAAGAAAAACTCCCTCTGAACTACCTTTTTCTCCTTGTGATAGCAGCAGACACCAAACAGCAACAGCCCTTGGAGAGAGGCTAAATTTTTCTTGACTTCTGCAGCGACAAAGACCTTGAAAAAGTTGGTACTTCTGGCCTACACCACCGTCATCCTACTGCTCACCCCAAGACCACCAGGCTGGACATTAGTGCCTCCCTCTTTACTACTCTGTGATTATCCAGATCAGCGCTTGACTGTTTATTTTCAAATCTCAAAAACTCAGCCCCCAGATCTTCATATTCTGGTTCTCAGCTGCTCTTGAAGGTGAATGAAGTTTTGCTTTTCTAAAATCATTTTTGTGTGATTTTGTCTGTATGTGGAAGCTTGTAAGTTCTTGTGTGTATCTCCCATTTGGGTAGGTATCCAGCAGAGGGTTCATTCATTCATTCACTCATTTAAGAAATGTGTTAAGGGACTGAGAATATGGACAGTGAAAACAGTCGAAGCCTCTGCCACCATAAAGCTTACATTCTGGCGGGAGACAAAATATTTTGTGTTAGAAATGCGATAAGTGCTATGGGAAAAAAAATAAAGTGAGGCAGGGGGATAGAGAGTGCTAGTGTGTGTGTTGCTGTTTTGTATGATGGTCAAGGTGACCTTTGAGCAGAAATCTGAAACAGTAAAGGAGCAAGCCATGTGGATATCTGGGTGAAAAGCATTCCAAGAAGGGGAAACAGCAGGGACAGAGTTTTGTGGCGGGAATATGCTTGATATGTTTGAAAAACACCAACAAGGCAATCGTGGAGTCTCAGGTAATTTTCTTGTTAACATTAGAGTTGACTTTCTAAGTAGAGCCCTGTTACAGTAGCTTCTAATTTTTTTTAATAAAATTTTCCAGCTATACACAAAAATAGGTAGTACAAGAAACTCTCATGTACACATCACTCAGCTTCATCAATAATCAACATTTTGCCTTATTTATTTCATCTATT
Organism: Indri indri; assembly: GCA_004363605.1. Classification (NCBI taxonomy): domain Eukaryota; kingdom Metazoa; phylum Chordata; class Mammalia; order Primates; family Indriidae; genus Indri; species Indri indri. Next base: position 35,524 of record RJWJ010000784.1, on the reverse strand, counting down.
CTCCCCCCGCCCCTTTTCGTTTTGAGCTACTAGTATTTTAAACCAAATCTCAGATAGATACCAGATTGTTTCATCTCTTAAGGATGTCAGTTGTAATTTCCTTTTGTATATTGTTTCTCATGGGTCAGGCAATACTATAAGCTGGAAGATTACTATGCTGATTTTTGCCCTAGCATTATGTTGCCCATCCTGGGTCAGTTACCAGACATAAGTTGGTATCTGAGGAACAGACCACAGGCCCTTAGAACACACAAGGGTCTGGAACAGTGGTTTTCAAATTTTGTCTTGCATCAGAATAACTGGGCCTCATCCCTGGAGTTTCTAATTCACTAGGTCTTAGGGGCCTGAGAATTTACATTTCTAACAAGGTTCTAAGTGGTACTAATGCTGCAGGTCCATTGACCCCACTCATAGAGTCGCTGATCTAGAAACCTAAGGTTTAGCAGAACTGTGTTAGAGACCAAGAACACCTCTATTTGAGGTTGGAGTGGGTTAGACTGAGGTATGTGCAGAGCCCAGTGACCTACTGATCTAGAGAGCAACTGAAAGCTTTTTTAGCCTGCTCTAAGATAGCTTTGGCATCATCTGCCATTAAAGTCTTCATAATTTGACAGATGAGTTTCTTTTTCCTACTGTATGTGGAAGCTTCAGTGGGGCTAAAAGTTGCTGGTATAGGGTTAGGGGTCTTCTGGATTAGAAGCAATCACGGGAACTGTATGTGAAAGGTCTAGAGGTTAAGTGTTTTTCTAAGCATTTGTTGGGATCATTATTGCATTTTAATTTGGGGGTAGGTTCCGCGATGACTCCAGGGCATTATTTTGGCCATGACAACTCAAATCAGGACTGCTAGCGGGTGTTCAGTGTTGTTGAGGACTTTTGAAGTTAGCTATGATTGCCATGTAATGGCTTCTATTAATAGTGATGTTTAAAAAGAGGTAATGGCTTAATATGGAGAAATAACTAGGAATAAAGAGTCCAGAAAGAATCAGATTCTGGTTCTTAATTCTGCTGGGGGTTGGTACTGTGAAGAATTTTCCAAAATGAACTGACTAGACAGAAGCATAAGCATCTGGTCCTGCCACCATCACTTCTGGCTTCAGGAGTTATAACATTATGAACTAGAGCAGGGTCTTGCTTCAATTTCAGCTCTTCAGTTTAAATGGAATAGCAGTGTCTTATGTTTGTATAGTGCTTTCACGTTCATTATGTTAAAGAATTACACGTATAAATGTGTGTATATGTATGCAAGTGTGTCTTTATGTGCAATTATCTGTATATATGTATAATAAAAGTGTATTCATAAGTATGTTTGCCTGTGTATACACCACCCGGCTATTAAGTGGTGAGGACACCAGTTGTTATCTACTTTCCACAGGACATTGACTTGTTACCACCACAACAGCAGAGCCTGCCATCCCCAGCAGTTCTCCAGTTGCTCCTGACATCAGCCTCCTGTCTCCCTTTGTGGCCTCCTAAATGCCCATCACATTGGCCTGGGTTCAGCTGGTGGTATGGAGGGGTGCTGCCTAGCACTGACCTGAGAGTGTGTGTGACCCACTGACCCAATGGTGAGAACTGACTGCCCACCTCTCCCAACTGATTGTCCAAGGGGTAGACGAGACAAAATACAGATCTCACTCTTTCCTAGTATTTTACCTCCCACCCTTTTGGAAGGTAGAGTGGCTATTTGATGTTAAAGGAGAGAGAACGGGCACAGAAACAGTATTGGTGTGTGTGTGTAGGTGGGTTTTCTTGGGAAGGGAGGGGAGAGTTAAATACTTTAAAGGTTGGAAAGGGAGTGATGAGACAAGAGAGCTTAGGTATACTTGGGAGCTGCCTTGGGTGATGATCCTAGAAGAGGCCAGCTTGTGATAGAACCAAGATATGCTTAGGAACCAACCTTGACATTGAAGTCTTCTGCAGCCCTCCCTGACTGGCTGCCAGAGCCTCGATCGTCATGCTGAGACCTAAGAAGGCCAAAATTCCCTACCGTTTTCCTCTGTCCCACCAAGTCAGAGCTAGGCCATGGATAAGATGAGATTCAGGAAGAGCCTGAGACTCTTCTCTCAAAGGGTGAGATGAAAGGTGTAAAGAGATTAGGTCCTCAGTTATTCTATCCCAAGGGACCTTTTCCCATTCTTTGTGGGAATCAGTTTCCCATATCACCCCGCCCCATTCCATGGGATAACAGGGACCTAACAAAGGATGGTATTCTTATTTCTCATCACTAGGACATCAAAGGCCAGTTCTGGAATGATGATGATTCAGAGGGAGATAATGAATCAGAGGAATTTCTCTATGGAGTTCAGGTGAGGTTATATCCCCCAAGACCCATGTTGAATAATCTAGATGTGTGCTTCCTCTGGATACGTCAGGAGTGAAAGAGATTGTTTTGGAGCACAGATGAGATGAGGGTATAATGTTGGTGTAGTCTGAGCATGGTCTTCTTTGAGTTGATCCCATGTCCTTGCTCTTGCCTGGGATTCTTAGCTGTCCCAGAGTAACCTACATCCTCGGTACGTGGAGGCTACCCATATGTTCTTAGTTAGAAGTAATTGTTTTCTGCCTCTTCTTCGATAGCCAATGGGGTTGCGTCTTAAAAGATTACTCTGCCAGTTATTGCTTAATGCCATTACTATCCAGGGCACAATCTGAGCAGAAACGCTTAGACTCCCGGAATGCTTTTCGGATAGAACCTAGCTGAGCTAAAATCTGTACTCTTCAGCCTGTTCTGAGTTGTTGTAGAATGTATATGTAGGTATCCTGGTCAAGGTCTGAGAGGAAAAGCCAGAGACTTGAGGATGTGAACTCCTCAAGCAAAGCCTGCCTTTGGTCTCCTGAAACTTTTTTAGAGTGGTGATGGGAGGGATACTTGTCTGTTAATGAAATCCCTAGCTGGGGTCACTACCAAGAACCCCTTCATACAAGAGGCTTTCACTTCCCCTGTATTGCTGCTGCTGTCTGATTTCTCCTGTTCCTGGTGTCTCTTCATGTTCTTTTCATTTTCTTCTCTCTTTCCCCATCTATATTTTTCCACACCTCTCTACCACCACCATTTTTGCCACTGTCTCAGGGGAGCTGTGCAGCTGACCTGTATCGACACCCACAGCTTGATGCAGACATTGAAGCCGTGAAGGAGATCTACAGTGAGAACTCTGTATCCATCAGGTGGGACTCTGCTTCCAGGATGGCAGGGGAGTAAGCTGCTTCTTTCTGAGTTGTCGAAAGGCTAGAAGTTTTTCTTTTTATGGTATGATAGGGGGATAAATTATGAGCTTAATGATAGAAATTGCTCAGAATATATAAGCTTGGCTGGCAGGAGAGAGTAAGGCTACTTTTCTTAGAAATTTCCTCTTATCCTAGACCCCTCTAAGCCAATAGTTTCACCTTTGCGGTAACAAAGGCTTCTGGCATGGAGAAGGCTCTGATCATGTATATGGCTTGAGGCTGTAGCTAAGACCCTACATACAAAACTACCATCCACCTTCCTTCTCCCCCGGCCCAGGACTCAGTTCTTCTTCCACCTCAGTCTCTGTTCCCTTCTTTCTCCCTTAATGAGTCTCACCTGTGGTTGCCTGTATCTCTGTAGAGAATATGGAACTATCGATGACGTGGACATTGACCTCCACATCAACATCAGCTTCCTCGATGTAAGTGGGCTAGTACCTGCCAACAACATGTCTAGCTGGACTTGTGGAATTTGTCATGTAGGCCAGGAGTCTTGTTCCTGAGTGCTGTATTTGGAGCACATTTTCTTCATCTCTGTCTTTCCTAGACCATCAGCAGTCAGTGGTGTGTACTGTCATGTGCATGCGTCTGTCATATGGGGAAACTTCATTCCTCTATATTACTAAACTGGAAATTATTTCCCTTGTTCTTTTAGGAGGAAGTCTCTACAGCCTGGAAGGTCCTCCGGACAGAACCCATTGTGTTGAGGCTACGATTTTCTCTCTCCCAGTACCTTGATGGACCAGGTAAAGGCGGTGACTTTGAGCAAGTAGCTGCTCTGAGTGTGGTGTAATCCAAAGTCCTAAGTTGGCCAGGCGCGGTGGCTCATGCCTGTAATCCTAGCACTCTGGGAGGTCGAGGCGGGTGGATCGCTCAAGGTCACGAGTTTGAGACCAGCCTGAGCAAGAGTGAGACCCCGTCTCTACTTAAAAATAGAAAGAAATGATCTGGATAACTAAAAATATACACATACAGAAAAAAAATTGGCTGAGCATGGTGGCGCATGCCTGTAGTCCCAGCTACTCGGGAGGCTGAGGCGGAAGGATTGCTTGAGCCCAGGAGTTTGAGGTTGCTATGAGCTAGGCTGATGCCACAGCACTCACTCTAAGCCCGGGCAACAAAGCGAGACTCTGTCTCAAAAAAATAAAATAAAATAAAATAAAAGTCCTAAGTTAACTGAGGTAGAGAAAAACTAGGAACAAGGCCCTTGGTTTAATCCGTAGGCCATTGGTAGGGGCTTTTTGGTTTCCTTTCATTGGTGTCTTCATCCCCTATCACCTGATAGCCGTTCCCTAAAGGCCTTAATGGCTAATGACATTGTTCTCTCTGGTTCCAAAGTATAATTTATTTCTCTTCCCCCTGCCCAGCTTCCTACTGAGGATATTTGAAATTGATTAGACAGCTTCCGGAACCTACTCTCTACCTCAGATGTTTTCCTCCTCCACCATTATTTGGAGTACCCAGCAGCTTCTATTTGTAGAATCTAAAGAAGCTATTCCACTGAACTGTGCCTTTGGACTGCCAGGAGGTTAGAGATGTGTACTTATGAGGTCCCTTCTCTTCTCTTTGCAGAACCATCAATTGAGGTGTTCCAGCCATCGAATAAGGAAGGGTTTGGGCTGGGTCTTCAGTTGAAAAAGTAAGAACTTTGATATTTTCTGATCCAGGGGCATGTGAGGGAAAGAGAGAGAGAGAGATCTATGTGGATGGGCAGGCAGGGCCTTGGATGGAACGTTTCCTTCCCAAAAAGTCTTCCTAAAGTGTGCCCAGGAAAAGCTAAAATAAATCTGGGGAGCCAAATTTATTGTTGTGGAGTGGGAGTCTATTGTTTTTGGGTATCAGAACTTAAGACTTCTTAGAGGTGAAAGGAGAGACTCATCGCTGCTTAGCATTTAAGGAAAAATACAACCCTGGAATCATGCCATTCACATTTCCTCAGAGAGCAGGACTCTAGGAGCTCAGATAATTTTAGTTTATTGAATGTGTTTAGCATTATGCTGAGTATTTGGTATACAAAGAGAAATGATGCATATTTTCTACCCTCAATGAAGTTTCAAATAGAGTCCAGTGGATACGTATTCTAATACAAGTGAATATGTAAAGTTTAGAAAGAACACGGAGGAAGGAGTGACTCAGTATTGTGACAAGTGGAGGGCTGTGAATGAAGGAATGAAAGATGATTAATGATTTTCTAGGATGAATGAGAGTTGTCCATGTAGACAGTTTCTGAGAGAGAATAACGTTTGCAGGGGCAAAGTCACGTGAAGCAGCGTGTGTGTAGGAAGCTTCAAGTAGTTAAATATTGCTGCTGAAACGCAAGGGGAGAGTGGTAGGAACCAAAGCCAGAGAATAGGTGTCCAAATCAGCGAAGATCTTAGGCTTTTATCTTTTAGGCACTGGAAACATCGAAGGGTTTTAGGCAAAGAAACGACAACGCCAGATTTAGTTTTAGAAAAACTAATCTGGTAGCATTGTATGATATGGGTAGGGGGGAATGAGACAAGAGGCTAGAAGTAGTTTAATAGGAGGCTTTTGTAGAATTCTAGACATGAGATGCTGAAGGCCTGAACTAAATGTGACTCTAGGTGAGAATGGAGACGAGAGACAGATTAGAGAAATTTGCAGGGTATAAAATCAGGAAGACTTGAAGGCTGATTTAGACATGTTGATTATGGTGATGAGGGCCAAGGAATAGTGGAAGATTACTCCTGGGTTTCCAGCCTAAATGTCTGGATAAATTGTGATGCCAACAATTTAAATAGGTATATAAGAAGAGGAGCAGGTGCGTAGGATGAGGAAAAATAGTTCCATTTTAGGCGTGTTGTTTAAAGGTGCCTTTGGAGTATGCAAGTGAAGATGTTCAATATATGTGAATTTGCTACTTACAGGAGAGGTTAGGGTTGGAGATATGCATCAGTTTGTGGATGGATATTACAACCAGTGAATATGAGATTGTCAAAGGAGAGCATGATAAAGTGAAAAGAAATAGGGTCAAGAGCAAAATACCCTTCAATACCCAGCCAAAATACCCAAGAAACGAACCGGGTAGGCGAGGAAGAAGAAACTGCAGGTAGGTCAGAGAAGAAGAGTAAGAGAATGGTGGCACAGAAGACAAGCGAGGACGGTTCTACAGGGAGGGCCAGATGCCAGAGAAGATAAGTAGTGGGAGAACTTAGGAGTTTCGGTTGGATTTAGCATCAAGATGAGAACAATTTTAGTGGAGTGGTGAGGGTAGGAACCAGAATACTTGAAGCTGAGAAGCGGGTGGTTGGCAAGGAAGTAGAAACAATGAGTATGGATTGAGAAATTTGGATGAAGAGAGGAGAGGAAGAGGTAGAGGTAGCTAGACTGAGCTCCACAAAGTGAAATTTTTTTTTTTTTTTTTTTTTTTTGAGACAGAGTCTCACTTTGTTCCCTGGGCTAGAGTGCAGTGGCATCAGCCTAGCTCACAGCAACCTCAGACTCCTGGGCTCAAGTGATCCTCCTGCCTCAGCCTCCCAGGTAGCTGGGACTATAGGCGCGCACCACCACACCTGGCTAATTTTTTCTCTTTTTACTAGAGACGGAGTCTCGCTCTTGCTCAGGCTGGTCTCGAACTCCTGAGCTCAAGCAATCCTCTGCCTTGGCCTCCCAGAGTGCTAGGATTACAGGTGTGAGCCACAGTGCCCAGCCAGAGAGTAAAATTTTTGGTAGACTTTGGAAAAGGAACTGACAGGGAATGGTTGACACATTTAGGTCCCTAAAGAGGCAAGGTGGGGCTGAGATCTAGAGCACAGATAGAAGGATTGAGGGTCATCTTGTCTGTAGAAAATGGAGGGGTCAAGGTAGGGGTGGAAGTAGAAATAGATTTTGTAGTAGGGCTGGAAAATTAATGGAGCTGTTATCTGATGGCTTTCTCTATTAAGGAAGAGAGGTTATTGGTGTAGGTGAAGTTGGTAGCTTAAAGAAAGTGATCAGGATTCAGAGCAATAGTTTAAAGTAATGCTAGAGAGAACTGATGAAGGACAAGTGAAAGGATTGACAAGTCCGGGTGAGGACCCAACTCGTTCGAGTTGGAAACCATAAATTTGGGGATGTAATTCTCCACCTAACAATGTCAGTACCGCTCATGTCACTTGTCCTTTTCTTCACCGCTCACAAAACAGAGAGAGGTGGTCTCCTCCATCCTGCCACTTGTGTTCCACTCTCAGCAGTATGATCATTCTTGGCAGTTGATCTCAAGGTTCACAGCCTTTGAAGGCTCACCTTTGAGATCTCCCTCTAAAGGCAAAGCATCTCAGAAGTTTTCTGGTCCATTAGGCTAGGTAGCCCCTAGGGTAAAGGGGTGCTTTAGGACAGTACATTTCCATGTGCTAAGGTCATCTTAAGAGAGTCTTTAGACACACAGTCTGCCTCCACTAGTTTTGCAGTCCCTGGGTCTGAATTTTAAATTAGTTGTCTCCCTTAATCCTTATTTCTTGACTTACTCCCCTGCCTAATCTTGCTTAAGCCTGTTCTCTTTGATCCTGCAGGATCCTGGGTATGTTCACATCCCAACAATGGAAACATCTGAGCAACGATTTCTTGAAGACCCAGCAGGAGAAGAGGCACAGTTGGTTCAAGGCAAGTGGTACTATCAAGAAGTTCCGAGCTGGCCTCAGCATCTTCTCACCCATCCCCAAGTAAGTGCTCTCCTTATCACCATGTGATAGCCCCCACACACACCTTCCTGATTACCTAAACTTATCTTTTCTGTCTCCTCCCTTGGTCCTCTAAATTCTGTATCTTTATCTACTAACATTCCTCACGTGGTCCCGTCCCCTGTGTGTCCTTATCTTTCTACTCCTGACCTAATGTTAATACCTCATTCTTTATGTAAAATACAATACCTAGCTCATTGTATGTATTTGGAAAATGTATGCTGATCTTTCCTTCTTTCTTTTCTTTGGCTCTGATCCTTATTCCCCATCCTAAGGAGAAAGAGTCAGAGAATAGGCACCAGTTCCTTGCTCTTATGCAGGGTACATTGATTTATTAGCTAGCTTCTAGAAATAAATATTGCTCCATTCTTTGACCGCAGGTCTGCATTTTTACCCTCTCTGATGCCTTCTGATCTTCCCAAAGGCAGGTAGAAATCCCAATTCGTAGCTTCGCAGGCAGCTGTTGTTGACAGACAGTTGACATTAGGCTCTTTGGGATGCAACTACTCCTTGCCTAGCACAGTTGTTTAACACTTTCTCTCTCTCTCTCTACCCCCTCTCTCCCTCCCCCTATCCTGCTTTCTCTCCCTGTCTCTCCCCCTCTCCCTTCTCCTCCTCCTCCCTCCTTCTCTTTTTCACACACACTCTCTGAGTAAATGAAACAGCTTCTCTGTGGGATCATTCCATACCTGGTCTAGATGCCATAGTGACGTACACTCTGCCTCTGCCCACCTTCCGTGTCCCAATCTGAAAAACGTACAGATAATGACGTAAAAAATCAATTCAGATATGTTATCTACTAGTTTTGACATTGTTTAAGATCCAGTAGAACTTTTTTCAGATACGAGTTTGTCTTTGGCTTAGGAATTTTGGCTTGGGAATCACTATCTCCAGTTCCTTTCTAGGACATGTAATGAATCCCCAGTTTCATCATTTGTCTTTGCTTTCTCTCCCCAGGTCTCCCAGTTTCCCTATCATACAGGACTCCATGCTGAAAGGCAAACTGGGTGTGCCAGAGCTTCGCGTTGGGCGCCTCATGAACCGTTCCATCTCCTGCACCATGAAGAACCCCAAAGTGGAGGTGTTTGGCTACCCTCCCAGTCCCCAGGCAGGTCTCCTGTGCCCCCAGCACGTGGGCCTCCCTCCCCCAGCACGGACCTCTCCTTTGGTACATGGGCTGGGGAGGGTTTGACTTGGGTGTCGGGTGGGTGGGAGTAGAAATCTGGGAGCATAGCTTCTCAAAATGAGGTGAGGGCATCATAAATCAAGCCCTAGTATGTACCATGAATGAGTAGAATGGAATACATTTTGTAATAGCTGAACACTTGTATCCGTTAATATATTATCTGGCAAGCTTCTCTGATAATAGGCCATGAAGCTGAGAGCCTAGAGATAGGCCTCCCAAGGAGAAGTCATGATTTTATTGGGTTGTGGTCAGGACTTGGTAGTCAGCTGCTATACTAATCTGTTCTACCTACTTTGAAGAGGGTTAAGTACAGGCAAGCCCTTTTCCAGAAACTTTGGTAAAAATGCCTAAAGATCTTCTCTCCAGCTTTGGGATTACTTAGGCTGATCCGAGCTGGGCCTTAGCTACTTTAGAGAATCCTAAAGGTGGGCATGAGTGAGGTCTGTCTTGGCCCAGCTTCATAGGAGGCCCATAGAGTTTGCTTTTTCACTCTCACCAGGTCAGTGGTCACTGCAAGAACATCCCCACTCTGGAGTATGGATTCCTCGTCCAGGTAATCAAGTAAAAAGCTTCATTCCAGAGCCCCTCCGTGTTGTCTGACCCATTTGGTCCCCTAACTTCTCCCAGCTCCTTAGTCAGTTGTATATTTCATGAGTTGCCTTGTTCCCAGAACTATACTGAATGTCAAGTGGATGGGAGGGAAGAAGCCATAGTTCCCATCCTCAAGAAGCTCGCAGCATTACTGGGAAGACAACACTCACAGAACACTTACGATCAAGTGCAGAATTTGGCACTGCAAATTTTAAGTGTATGAGTGTCGAGAGAGGGATTGACACTAAGTTTCTTATGATCCCCGGCATCCCTTGCTCGAGTGGTCTCTAGTTTTCCTGACAGACCCCTTTCACTGCTCAGACATTACTGGCCATTTGCTGCTTTTAAAAATCTCTTCGTTCCTTGGACGTGCTTTCACTTTTAAATCTCTGTAACCTTTGCTCATGCTGTTCCCTCCACTGGCCTTCCTCCCATACGTGCCTATTGCCATCAAGGCGAGTGATGATTGCCATCATGACTCCAACTGCATTAACTAGAAATGATCTATTCCCTCAGTGAGCTCTCATGATCCTTTTTGTTTTGTATGGCACCTACGTGTCACATACTATATGTTTCCTTGAATTGTAATTAATTTGTATATGTGCCATAGCTCCCTTATTGGAGTTTAGCGTCTGAGAAGGCAGTCTTTTATATTATTGCATAATCAAGGAGATGTTTCATAGAGCTTTCACAAATCTACGTTAAATGAATGAATAAAATCCCTAGCATGTCCTATTACCAGCTCAAAGGCATATGAAATGGGAATAACCTGATCTGCACACAAAAGCTGTGTTAGAGAGTCCAAAAAAACACTTGAGGGTTTTGCTGCATGAGCTCTGGATTTGTGCCATCTTCCCAGCACAGTTGTATCTGTGGTTTTGACCAGTGGACTGGCTAACTATTCTAGGTAGGTAAAATGGCTTCTCAGGCCCCCTTGCCGTCTGATCATGGACTGAATACTATCCTGTCCCAAAGGGACAGTCTGTAATTACTACAACTACTGTTAATAATTTGATTAGCACCTGTTTATGTTTTTAAAATACTTTCATGGAAATCGTCTGATTTCTTGCAGTACCCCCTATGATTTAAATTAGGTTCTAATTTATTTATAAATGAAGAAACCAAGGCTCAGGTTAACTGACTTGCCCAAAGTTATACATGGTATTAAGTAGTAGAGGTGGGATGTTAACCCAGGTCTTCCAAATCAAACATCGTGGCTGGTCTTATTTTTACTATGCTATGCAGTCTTAGCTCTGCAGTCAGGACATCAGTTTAAATAAGTGCAGGGCCCAAGAATAGAACCTACGTTAGCCCCAGGGCTGAAATGGGAGAGGCAAGCTGGAAAAGAAGCTCAAATTATTTCCCACATCTGTGTCTGTACTTCCAAAAGACTTAGAATTTGTTCTCTTTCCAGATCATGAAGTATGCAGAGCAGAGGATTCCAACATTGAATGAATACTGTGTGGTGTGTGATGAGCAGCATGTCTTCCAGAATGGTTCCATGCTCAAGGTACAGGTCCCTATTCTGTGACCCTCTTCCTTAGCTAAGTCCCCTTAACTCCTCATCTCTCCTTTATTTCTTTCTTCCTGGGCCTATGGTGAAAGTAGAATTCTGTCCACGTTCTCTGAGACTCTGTAAATAATTCTTTTTCTCTGTACACACGTCTCAGCAGTCTTGCTTAGAGAGATGAGGATGTGGGAATATTTTTGAGGATATAGTTCACCTAACATTTAAAAATGGGTATCATATTGGTGAAGATGATTGGATATGATGCCATCCTCAAGGACTCCAAGTCCAGGTTGGTAGACAGTCACTTAACTATAAATCACAATATATATTAAGTGTGTAGAAGAGATACGAGCAGTGTTGTGGAATCTCAGAAGAGAGGGCATCTGACTACCTAGGAAGATCAGGGAAGGCTTCATAGAGGAGAGAGTATTAACTCTCAAACTTTTCAGTAAGGCATTATAATTAAGTCCTTATTGATAGTTTTCTCTGGACATAGAGGGCCCTAAATTCCTACCTTGTTCTAAAGTTGTCTAAGGTCAGGGCTGTCCCTCTCTCCCTGTACCTTCTTACTGCACACCCCATACCACTGCCATCTGCTTGATATGTCCGTTCAGCCAGCTGTCTGTACTCGTGAACTGTGCGTCTTCTCCTTCTACACGCTGGGCGTCATGTCTGGAGCTGCAGAAGAGGTGGCTACTGGAGCAGAGGTACGGGAGAGGGAAAAGCAGCTGGGGAGTTGGGATCAAGAGAGGCAGAGGAACCCAGCAATTTCACTCCTTGAAATTTCACCTTCAGAATCCCTTTCATATGTAAGGATATTTACTGTGGTATCGTTTATAAAATAAAAATGGGTGCAACCCCATCTGTAGAGGGTCTTGTTAAAGAAATTACAGTATGTCCTCACAGTGGAAATACTACACACCTATTATCTGTGGATAGAAAATTGTAACATAATTATATGAAAAAAACAAATACAGTAGTATGTGAAGTAAAATTGCCTATATAAGAAAATAACTATTTCCGTAGGAATAATATCTGGAAATGTATACCTCAAACTTACCAGTAGTTACTTGTGACGAATGAGATTTGTTTGGGTGCAAGGGTATGATTTTTATCTTTTTTTTAATCACTTCGGTATTACTTGAATATTTATGAGTTTGTATTTTCCAATTAAAAATCCATAAACACGTTTGCTTTTTTAAAGAACAGGGAGAAATGCTGGGTCCTTTGTGACTCGCAGTTCTGGAAAATCGTTTACCTTCTCCCTCTTTTTCTCCTTTCCTCTAAGGTGGTGGATCTACTGGTGGCCATGTGTAGGGCAGCGTTGGAGTCCCCTAGAAAGAGCATCATCTTTGAGCCTTATCCCTCTGTGGTGGACCCCACTGATCCCAAGACTCTGGCCTTTAACCCTAAGGTATAAATTACTTGGGAAGAAAGAGCTAATAAACCAAAATGGTAAAAGGTAGTGGGAGACTATGGGCTGTCATTCCAGTATGTGTGAAATGTCTATGGACGGGCTGTGCCTTATTCCAACTTGGAATAAGGCAAAAAAGGAAGGAATACTTGTTTCTTGGAAACTCTTGAACCCAAGGATTTAGCTATTTTTTTTTTTGAGACAGAGTCTTACTGTGTTGTCCGGGCTAGAGTGCCATGGCATCAGCCTAGCTCACAGCAACCTCAAACTCCTGGGCTCAAGCAATCCTTCTGTCTCAGCCTCCCAAGTAGCTAGGACTACAGGCATGCGCCACCATGCCCGGCTAATTTTTTCTATATATTTTTACTTGTCTGGCTAATTTCTTTCTATTTTTAGTAGAGACGGGGTCTTGCTCTTGCTCAGGCTGGTCTCAAACTCCTGAGCTCAAACGATCCTCCTCCCTCAGCCTCCCAGAGTGCTAGGATTACAGGTGTGAGCCACTGCACCGGCCAGATTTAGCTGTTTCAGTGAGTAAATAGCTAAGTTTATCACAGGAGGGGGAGAAGAATTAATATTAGTTACATCATGATAGGGAAGAGTATAGGCTTTGGAGCCAGACAGACCTGGGTTCCATTTGAGTTTCTGCTACTCTCTAGTTGAATGGTGTTAGGCAAGTCACTGAACCTCAATTTCCTTATTTCCTTATCTGTAAAAAAGGGATAATACTTCTTTTGCAGATTGTTATAAAAATATGAGATAATGTATATAAAGTACTGTTTTAGAGTTCTCCAGATTAACAGAACCAATAGGGGATATATATATATGGGGGGGGGGTTATTATAAGAAATTGCCTCACATAATTATGGAAGATGAAAAGTCCCACCATCCATAGTCTGCAGGCTGCAGACCCAGGAAAGCCAGTGGTATGGTTTCAGTCCTGGTGTGAAGGCCTGAAAACCAGGAGAGCCAATGGTGTAAGTTCTAGTCTGAAAACTGGCAGGCTCAAGACCCAAGAGCAGCCAGGTTTTTAGTTCTAATCTGAAGGCAGGAAAAGACTGATAATCCAACTCAAATGGTCAGGCAGGAGGAGTGCCTTCTTACTCGTGGAGCAAGGTTTAGCCTTTTAGTTTTATTCAGGTCATCATTTGAATGGATGGGGCCCTTCCGCATTAGAGAACAATCTCCTTTTCTCAGTCCACTGATTCAAATGTTAATCCCAATCAAAAATACCATATAGACTAGACATACCCAGAAATAATGGTTGACCAAATGTCTGGGCAGCTCATGGTCCAGTGAAGTTGACACATAAAATTAACCATCACAATTACCAGCACAGTACCTCACTATTACCGTCATTACTATATATGAGGCAGTATACTAAGTTCTTTGTATATATTATTTAGTCCTCAGAACATTTCTGTGAGGGTGGTAGAAATTATCTTCATTTGCAAACGAGAATGCCAAGGTGGCCGGGCGCAGTGGCTCACGCCTGTAATCCTAGCACTCTGGGAGGCCAAGGCGGGCGGATTGTTCTGAGCTCAGGAGTTCGAGACCTGAGCAAGAGCGAGACCCCGTCTCTACCAAAAATAGAAAGAAATTAATTGGACAGCTAAAAATATATATAGAAAAAAAAATTAGCCGGGCATGGTGGCGCATGCCTGTAGTCCCAGCTACTCGGGAGGCTGAGGCAGTAGGATTGCTCGAGCCCAGGAATTTGAGGTTGCTGTGAGCTAGGCTGACACCACGGCACTCGCCCCAGGCAAGAGAGTGAGACTCTGTCTCAAAAAAAAAAAAAGAATGCTAAGGTTCTAAGAGGTCAAGTAACTTACCCTGTTAACTCCCAGTTGGTAAAAGAGGACTAGCCTATTATACCAGAACTGTCATTAAATCTGTGTTCTTTCGATGACATACTACCCTGTTTCCATGGGCCTAGACTTCTGTACCTGTGGTCCTCCTTCTCATTACATCCTTACTCTCCTCTGTTCTTCATCTGGTTCTTCTCTTCCCATTGATTCTCCACAGAAGAAGAATTATGAGCGGCTTCAGAAAGCTCTGGATAGTGTGATGTCCATTCGGGAGATGACCCAGGTATTCTGCCTTCTGTCTGTCCCTTCCCCACTGCGTGCCCAGCTCAAATGCCCTATTCTGCTTGTAATTTGTGGGAGTAGGATGAGGATTTAGAGAAGCTACTCAAATTCCTCACTGTATTATTTTTAGTCTGTCTTCTTTAATCTTTCCAATTCTCGTTCTCTGTCTTGTTAGCTCTGTTACTTCTCTTTATTCTTTTCACTCTTAGTGGTGCTCTCTCAACCTTTACCTTTGCTGCTAATTTTTTCACAAGTTGTTCATATTTAATGTTTTCCCATAGTTCTTAGGGAATTAGAGAAGTGGGGTTGGGAGGGAGAGGAGGGGGTCTTGGAGGTAAGGAACTAGACCCCCAGGGGCCTACATCTTCTATCCTTCTAGGGGTGGGGCAGCCACATGGAGCAGTGACCATCCTTTGACTCAAGGCTGTCCCTCACCAGACTTCCCCACCCCTCGTCTGCAATCTCTGCATGAATAGACATTCATTTGTACTCACATTTACAGGTGGGCCTCTTCTCAGCAAATCCTATATATCACAGTTCAGATTAACACATAAGATACACCTAGGAGGGATGATTTATTTGTGAGAAGGACTCTTTGCTTTCTGTAAAGATTTACCGCAGGATTCCTTAGCCTAATCTTTCTGGGACATTGATTTTATTTATTTTTTGATTTATAATCAACTTTTTAGGGCTGTAGGAATTGCATAAAATGAGGGAGACCCACCTGCATGTTGTTTTGTAAGCATCTTCAGTCATTTTCATATTTATTTATAAGTCTTCCCAACCTGACGAGGCTCCTCGAGGGTGGGAACCCCATCTCCTCTCCTCTGTGTGGCCTTTGGTGCCTACCTTGCCCTGGGCTCTGATAGTCAGGCTGTGGAAAGTGGGAGGGCACCCGCCTCTCCTAGGAGATAACCTTATGGCCATTGTCTTACAGGGCTCATATTTGGAAATCAAGAAACAGATGGACAAGTTGGATCCCCTGGCCCATCCTCTCCTGCAGTGGTATGGATAGCATGGCTCATCCTTTCCAGGGCGTGGGGAGGGACGAGGGCATTGGACGTGGAGCCCACACCTCCTCTTAGAGGCTGTTTCAGCATCCTTTCCGAGGTTATAGACTGTATGACTGCTTTTACTTGGAGTTCTATTCTTACACCTTACCTTGACAAGAACTCAGATCCTATAAAGGCCCACAAATTCTGACATGATTTCTCAAGTTCTTAGTGTTCCATGTTTCCCAATAGGTTTTTTTTGTTTTCTTAATTTATTTTTTAAATTGCCAAATGAAGGCTAGGTGTGGTGGCTCACGCCTATAATCCTAGCACTCTGGGAGGCTGAGGTGGGAGAATCACTTGAGCTCAGGAGTTCGAGACCATTCTGAGCAAGAGCGAGACCCTGAACTCATAATAATAAAAATAAATAAATGGCCAAATGAAAATTGTATCTGTTTATTGCGTACAATGTGATATTTTGAAATATATGTACATTGTGGAGTGGCTCAGTAGAGCTAATTAACATGTGCATTATCTCACATGCATTTTTTGTGGTGAGAACCCTTGGAAATGTATTCTCTCCATGATTTTCAAGAATATAATACATTGTTATTGACTATAGTCACCACTAATAGGTTTTTGAGTGTTCCTTGCATGTGGGAGTTCACACTGTTCATTTCAGTAAGTTTTCTAAGCATCCAGAGAGGTCCGCCTCACCCTGCTATCCACTTCCCCTGTCTCAGGGCCTTCCCAGATGATGTAGAATGTCCAGAGCCTTGAGGCACTGTTGTTATTCCCTTCTCTTAGCACAGATTCTGACTATTCCCTACTGTCCTCCCTCCCTGACCTTGACTTCTTTTCTGTTTTCCTGACATAGCTTTCCCCTTCTAGCCTGCCTCCCTCTTCCCAGTCAGCCTGTGACATCAGTACTTTCTCAGTGCAACAGCTTCCTCTCTCTCAGCCTGAGGAATAACTGGGCACAGACCATCCAGGGTGGCATCACAAGTACATGGATGAGGCACAGAAAAACCAAACTGTGTCCACTGTGGGAGACAGTGCTTTCTTGCCGAGCCCTCAAGGTTTTATGCCTTTGTTTTCTCCTGTCCTCCGAGTTCAGCCTATACACACAGTCTGATCTCTTCTTACTCCTCAGGACAATCATTCTAGTTACTTCTACTTTCTCCAGCCTAGACAGTAACTTTCTCTACATTCCTTGCAATCCTCTAGAGCCTTCAGGCTTCCTCTGAGCTCAGGCAGGATGGTTCCTGAGCCCCAGTTCTGAGTCTGAGTCTAAATCCCAGATATAAATCATCACCATCCTAATTTAGATCTCTTTTTCTTTTTTTTTTTTTTTGTAGGTGACTTCTTGTGCTCTTCCTTTTGTTGTATCATTTTCTCCCTAATGTAGCAGCTCATGTCCCACCGCTTTCTTTCTTTCATCCATTGTTTAATTCTCCAGTAGCTAGCTGATCTCTGGTCAGTAGCTTCCCTTTTACATTTTTGTACCAAAAGAAATACCCAGATAGTGAGCTGGACATTTCCCCAGCCCAGGAATCCTTGCTTGTTCTCCCAAGGGCAGAGGAAGGCTGCTTGTTTCAGGACAGTTTAACCACATAGGTAATGTGTATGTATATGTAACATTCTGTCCTTTTTTTCTGTTTCTTCCCAGGATCATCTCTAGCAACAGGTCACACATTGTCAAACTACCTCTCAGCAGGGTAAGTGACCATTTTGCCTCTAAACTCTTTTAAATTTCTGGTGAGGGGCTCTAAGTCAGTTAACCATATTGGCCTAGATCTGCCTGGTTAGCTCTGTCCATCAACACAGGGTTTGGGCCTTAGCATGTTTCCCTTGTGTGGGGTCAGTGCAGCCCTTCCCTCCCTGATCTCAATTTCTGCTCTGTTTTCCTGATCCCACCCCCACCCTGGGCAGCAGCTGAAGTTCATGCACACCTCACACCAGTTCCTCCTGCTGAGCAGCCCTCCTGCTAAGGAGGCTCGGTTCCGGACCGCCAAGAAGCTCTACGGCAGCACCTTTGCCTTCCAGTGAGGAGGCTGGGGCTGGGCAGTGGAGGGGAGGGGGCGGGAAGAGTGCTCTTGAGGTATATGAGTTTGTGTTACCTGTGTCCATCAACTAGTCAGCAAATACTTATTAAATGCTATTGTGGTAGGTGCTGTGGAGGATAAAAAGATAAATATGATGTGGTCTTTATTCCCAAACTGTGATGCAGTTGAAGAGAAATAATATTTACATATAAAAAGATGTGGTTGAAGGAACAGATTGGAGGGAATAGATTTGAAAGCTACTTTGAAAGAAAATCCGTAATTTATGCCTAATTGTAAGATGGGGTAGAGAAAAAGAGAGGTATTAAAGGTAACTTGGAGTGGTTGTACCTTAAAATAGAACGTGAAGTCAGAATTAAAGCCATATTTGGGATCAGTGATAAGTTTGTTGAGTTTGAGAAGAATTTGTTGAGTTTGAAATACCAGAAGAATAGGCAAAAGAAAATGTCGAACCAGCATTTGAGGATTTAGGATGGGATTAGCTAAAGTGCAGAAGAGAGGATGAAAACTGGAAATAAAGGTGTAGGATTTTTAGCCACACACATGCATCTTGCGTGCCTGTGACTGTATCCATGTGCGTGTCCGTTACTAGGTGTATCTCTGTCCATCTTCATGTCCTGTGTGGGTGAGAATGGGTGGGAATGGCAGTCTTGGAAGTGCTCCTGGGAACCTCATGCCATGAGGCGACATGTGTTCTGCCCTGCCTTACAGTGGGTCCCACATCGAGAACTGGCATTCGATCCTGCGCAATGGGCTGGTCAATGCATCCTACACCAAACTGCAGGTGAGGCTGTGCACCTTTCCTTGCTCTCCACCCTCCTCCACCCACACAGCTTTGGGATAGACTGCTCTAGAGTACTCAGCTGTCTTTGCCCCAGCGTCCTCAAGCCTAGCCTGTCTTGGGGGCTTCCTTAGAGAGGAAGGTAGGAACTATATGTATAGAGTGAATGTGGCTGTTGTATATTTGATCTCAGGCTGTTTTTGGTGGTTTTGGGAATGGGAATGTACCTGTAGGCAGGAATATGGAATTGCTGATTGCAGCCACTGTGATGAATTAACCTGTTAGTGTTTCATTTATGTGGCTATTCATTCAAAGAGTCGATATGGGAGACTTGTTTCTTTGCCCTGAGAGACTCCAGGGAATGGGTATTATCCCTCCTGGCTACCTGTTCCATAGTACCTCTTTTTTGGAATCTGCATATGTAAGGCTGGGGACAGGAGTGTGGATGCTGAGGGACTGATTCAGTGGCTCTGCCACTCCCCACTCTCCAAGGCATCAGTGTCTGGTATTTCATAGGCAAGTGGGCTAACCTGCATCTACCTCTCAACCAGTCAGCTTTTCAAGAGTAGGTGCTTAGAGTTGTTTGAATGAGTGAGAAGGTAAATGGAGGGACAGAGGGCTGGATAAGCCTTGTGGCTGCCTAATATATAGCCATTGGAGAGCCCAGGCTCATATTGCTCATCCTGGTGTTTCCCTGCAAGCTGCATGGAGCAGCCTATGGCAAAGGCATCTACCTGAGCCCCATCTCCAGTATTTCCTTTGGATACTCAGGTAAGAAATATTCCTTGGCCACCTTGACTCTATTTACATTGCATCCATTTGTGAACACATGATCTGTGCTGTCTCCCCCATCATAGATACTTGGTCTATGTCGGCTCTCTTCCAAGTCATGGATACATAGCCTGTCTCTCTACATTTTCTTATTAGAAATTTAGATTCTTTACAAGATGAGGCCAATTATTGTTAAAAATGATGGTTTTATTTATTGTAGGGGCTTGGCCCTGGGAAAGGGTTAAGGAATAACTGGGAGATAACAAGGCTTTTGGTAGACCACATTTTTGTGTTGGCTGTTATAGATTGTGTGCACATGTGCATGTGAGTTTATGTGCGAATATGCCTGAAGGTTTGAGTCCTTTCCATTGGCTTATATTTCTGGAGACATTGTTCTATCTGTCAACCATATTTTAAAATTTAAACTGTCGATAATCATACAGTATTATATTAGTCACACTGAATAGAAGAGAAAGCATTTTATTCTAAAGACATGAATGAGGTTCAGAATCTAATCAGGAGATGAGTCCAACTCAGAAAAGGAATCTAACTTAGACCTCTCTCTGTCTTTCTGGTTCGTGTCTTCTTAGTTCCTTTTCAGTCTGCTTTTGTTCTTGTTCCATGTAGTCTCTGTATAAGGTGTAGCCACCACATAGTTGTGTGTTCACCATGTGAAGGGGATTGTGCTAGATTCTTTACAGGTTATCTAGTATTCTGCAGTAATTGTAACTGTAGCAAAAAAAAATTAGTGCAAGAATCAAAGAACTAAAAAAGTCTCTAACAACAGGTTAAACCAAAGTAGAAGAAATGAGATAATATAGGTAAGAACCAAAATCGATGAAATAAAAATAGCACAATAGGCCGGGCATGGTGGCTCACACCTTTAATACTAGCACTCTGGGAGGCCGAGGTGGGCGGATCGTTTGAGCTCAGGAGTTCGGGACCAGCCTGAGCAAGAGCAAGAGCCCATCTCTGCTAAAAATAGAAAGAAATTAGCTGGACAACTAAAAATATGTATGAAAAAAATTGGCCGGGCATGGTGGTGTGTGCCTTGTAGTCCCAGCTACTCGGGAGGCTGAGGCAGGAGGAACGCTGGAGCCCAGGAGTTTGAGGTTGCTGTGAGCTAGGCTGATGCCACGGCACTCTAGCTCGGGCAACAGAATGAGACTCTGTCTCAAAAAAAAAAAAAAAATGTATTTTAAAAATTCTTACAAATCAATAAGAATAGACAACCTAAAAGAAAAGAAAAACAGGTAAATGACATGAACAGGTATTTCACTGAAGAAGTGTTCAAAACTGTGAAAAGCTGCTTAACCTTTATTTATAGAGAAGTAAAATCAGACCAAAATGACTCACGATTTAGTACCTATGTGGATTGGCAAAAATTAAGAAATCTGACAACACTTCTGATAGTACCAAAAGTTGTAGATCAGCAGGATCTCCTTTATTGCCTGTGGGGATATAAATTTGTACATCCATTTTGGAAAACAATTTGATTTTACTTCATAAATCTGAGCAGTTTTATTCCTGGGACCCAGCATTTTAATTTTTGCATGTGTACACCGAAAGATGTGTACGTGAAGGTTCAGAGCAATACTGTAACCGCAGATCTTAGAATCATCTCAAATGCTCACCATGAGGATAATGGATAAATATTTTTATATATTCTAACAATGGATTATTTTTTAGCAATGAAAGTGAACAAACAAGATTGAAATGCGATAACACAGAAGAATCTTAGTAATATGTTCAATTGCTGGGCACCATGCCTCATGCCTGTAATCCTAGCAACTCAGGAAGTTGAGACAGGAGGATTGCTTGAGACCGGGAGTTTGAGACCAGCCTGGGCAACATAGTGAGACCTCATCTCTAAAAAAAGGATAGAATAATTAGCTAGGCACAGTGGCACTAGCCTGTAGTCCCAGCTACTCGGGAGGCTGAGGCAGGAGGATTGCTTAAGCCTGGGAATTCAAGGCTGCAATGAGCTATGATTGCATATACTCCAGGCTGGGTGATAGAGTTAAGACCCTGTCTCTAACTAAAAAGGCAAATCCGAGAAGACCGTATAGTATATGATTTCTTTTTTATATTATTCAAAAGCAAAAAAATTAATAGGCACATGTGTGTAAAACTAAAGAAAGAAAAGTGAGGGAATAAGAACTCAAATTTCAGGATAGTGATTACCTCCCAAGAGGAGGCAGGCAATGTTTTAGTTCTTGGATTTAGTTCTTGGGTTGGGTCTCTGGGTATTCATTGTCCTATTAAAAAATGATAATGTGTCATGAAACAGGTTATGATTAATTCACGTAGGGTAAGTGCCCAATAAACATTTATTGAATGTGTGAGCGAGTCTTACTATGTGTACCTGGAGTCCAAAGTAGGGGTGGGGTTGGGATAATCTTTTTGGTTTCTTTGTCTTGATTCCTCAGTTTTTATCTTTGGCCCAGCCTTAGCATCCCCCTGATTAAGCTGTTGTTATTATCTGAGTAGTGAGAGGTTATCCTACTTCTTGGTAGGCCCACAAGATTCTTCCTTCTTATTTTCTCCCTATTCCCTCTCTTTCCTTCTCTCTTCTCCCACTGGCCTTTGTTTATCACTAAGTGCTTGAAAACCTTTAGTTACCAGATACAGCCAGGAATCTCTGTTGCCTACTTGTCTTTCTTCATCACTTTACCGATTACATAAAACCATAATAGACACCATTCTTCTCTCTCTCTCAAAGGGTGATTGATTATCGATACAAAATACCGTAGGCCTTTACTATTGGAGGTATAGATCATCTACCAGGGATGGGGAACCTGCAGCCTTCTGATTTCAAGATTGTTCTTTTTCAAGCCAGCAGCGGTGGCTCACGCCTGTAATCCTAACACTATGGGAGGCCAGGGCGGGAGGATCACTTGAGCTCAGGAGAAGCAAGAGCAAGACTCTGTCTCTACTAAAAATAGAAAAATTAGCTGGGCGCTGGGGCATGTGCTTGTAGTTCCAGCTACGCAGGAGGCTGAGGCAGGAGGATCCCTTGAGCCCAGGAGTTTGAGGTTGCAGTGAGCTGTGATGACACCACTGCCCTGGGGTGACATAGTGAGACTCTGTATCACCAATCTTTTTTAAACCCCAAAGCGGACAAGAAAAGCTTCATCTTTCTCTGCTGTACCCCTTTTAATAAAAGGATTCGTTCTGTAAAATTTGGATTCAGTCTAAAAGCTGCACTCAGTGATCCAGAAGGCCACATGTGGCCCCAGGGCTACAGGTTCCCCACCCCTGCTGAGAATTCCTTATTACTTCACAGATAAGAAAGCTGATATACGGAAAAGTTAAATGACTTTCTCATGGTCACACGGCTGAGTAGCAGAGCTAGGACTGGAGTGCAAACTTCTAGGCTAGAGTAGCCTTTGCTTGAATGACTGGATCTTGGATGGTCTCATGGATAGGTGAGAGTCTCTATAATGTGGTAGGGGGGCATACATGCAAATGCTCCACTTAACTGTAGTTACTCTAGCTTTTGACCCACTGTCTTGTATGTTTTCTTTTCCCCTGTCTGGTTTTCTGTTTTCTTCTGCCTCAGTGTACCTTTAGCTTAGTGGCACTGGATGCTTTCCAGGGGTGTGGGTTGGTGTAAATAGAGTTCATTTAACCAGTGGAATCTCCAATGACATGGCTGTAGTGTGCAGGTTGAAATGAGGGACAGTGAGAAAGGAGATCGTAAACTCCATGTTTGGGTTCTGCTAGGGACTTCTGGTAAGTGCATACTCGGGACACAAAGCGTCCAGGGATTATTCTAGCCTTCATAGTCTCAGGGTCTGGTCTCAAGAAATGGACAGAAGATCATTGGGTCAGTATGGAAAGGACAGTGTGCAATAGGATTGGGGTGGGACAAGATTTGGGTGATATCACAAGGGCCATCTCGAAGACCTGCCATAGAAATCAAATTATTATTATTCCATTGTCTGCCTCCCCTGCAGTAGAGCATGAATGGGAATTTCACTCAGAACCTTGTCACTGATACACCCATGGTGAGAAGGCCATGATTGGATGGAGAGCTGAAACTAGTTAAGGCTAATGGAGAAGGTGGAAAAAGAGGGGTTTTGAGTATCTATCCTGTAAGAGGAACAAATTGGCAATTAGGCCTTGAGGCTCTCATTGTCCTGATTTTTGTTCAGGCTCTGAATCTGTCATGAGACTTCAGTGTAACTGCATGATGAGTTGACTGCCTGAGTACAAAAGAATGTCAATTCAACAGTTACCACCCCCATCTCTATACCGTGGCTATCACAAAGCAAAGAATTGAGGCAGAGTGGAGTTAATAATGATAGAAAGTTCCACACTAGAGCAGTGAAAAGTGCTTTTGGCCTGTAATAATAGTATTATTTGCATCTTCATGCATCTCCTCAGTCTCATTCCCTCCCTCCCTCCCCTCTCTCCTCTCTCTCTCCCCGTGTCTCTCTGTCTCACACTCACACTTTTATCCCTAACTCTGATAAGACTGGGCCTGTGAAAAAATCGAATGCAGAGACTGAAGTCCTATCAAGCCAAAAAGAGTTGGGTTGAGAATAGGGGCACACAAGCACTGTGTTATATCTAAATAAGAAAAACCCAGGTCGAGTCTGTAAATCTAAGAACAGGGCTGTTCAGTAGGGGGTGAGGATAGCAGAGGATGTACGGATTTAGGTAATGTGGAAGCTAGAGGGAATTGGCATTCCTTTCTCAAGTCTGGGAAGGCTTTCTGAAGGAAGTAGAGTACTTCGAGGTGGTTGCCATTGTGATTACCTATGGAAAGTTATTCGTCACTTAACTGTGCTGTGCTTTCTCCTTTTCTCTTGAATGACTGGTCAGGTTTTTATGTAACTTGGAGACTAGGCAAGATCTGACTTGCTCTGCTTGCTTCCTCTCCACTCATTTCGCTCAGCCTGGCATTTGATGCTGAAGTGTTGATATCCCACTCCCTTGGGCCCCTCATTTCTGGCTCACTTCCTGTCATACTCCCCTATCTTAGAACTCTTCAGTGGTTCTCTTATGTTCTAAGGATAAACTGCGGTTGCCTTAACATGGTCTGCAAGGCCTGCTTGAGCTGATCCCAGCTTACCTCTTCCATGTCATTTCTCTCTCTCCCATTACTATTCTCTGTACAAACTAAGGCACAGTGCTCTATCTTTCCCTCAGGCCTTTATATCCTATTACTTCTGCCCAGGATACTTCCCTCCCCCAACCCCCTTCACGTAATTAACTCTTCCTAATCCTCTAGTTCTCAGCCTAGCTGTCACCAGGATGCCTCCTTCAACCCTTGGGCTAGGCCAGTTCCCCTCCTCTGGCTCACACAGTGCTCTGTTCTCTCCCCAACACAAACCTTACCATGCTGTGTTATAATTACATGTTTCTTGCCTATAATCTCCACCAGACTAAATTCTGTGGGGACAAATACCTTGTTTGTTTTATTCACTACCGTATTGCCAAGTGTCTAGCTCAGTGCTGACACATAGTAGGCACTTCAGTAAATATTTAATTTAAGGAATGGATGAATGAACTGGGTTTGTTGTTCTGTGACAGGAATGGGAAAAGGACAGCACAGGATGCCTTCCAAGGATGAGCTGGTCCAGAGATACAACAGGATGAATACCATCCCCCAGGTATTAGTTGGCCCTGCTCTAATGAGGCAGGACCCTTCCCTGGGGCTATTTTAGCTTGAAGAGATGGGTGGGGAAACAGTGGGCAGGGGTGATGATTTGAAGATCATTTAAAGGACTCAGGTATATTCTAAGGTGCACACACTTCCAGAGTCATATGTGGCCTCAGTCATAAGCATGAAAGCAGAGGCTGAGTTTAGATAAAAATGCAAAGATGGAAGCTGTGGCCCCATCCAGACCAATTATGGGAAAGCAAAATTTTGGTGGGTGGCTGGGAGCCCAGGATATCCCTGATCCCCACTGCCAATCACCAGCTAACCAGCCTCTCTAGGGAAAACCATAACTGTCTGCCCGTCTCTGCTTTCCTTTGCCTCCTTCTCTTCCAGACCCGATCCATTCAGTCAAGGTTCCTACAGAGTCGGAATCTAAACTGTATAGCACTTTGTGAAGGTAGGTAGTTTACCCATGCCCTGTTTTTTGGATCCCAACCTTTATTTTTGATGCAACTTTGGCATATGATCTGGCCAAGGGTGATGTTGAAACAGCATGGTTTCCCTTTCCTGCCTGGACTCTGTGCCTTAAACGTTATGTCTATGACTTCCGGCCTTCTTCTTCCCAGTGATTACATCCAAGGACCTCCAGAAGCATGGGAACATCTGGGTGTGCCCTGTATCTGACCATGTCTGCACACGGTTCTTCTTTGTGTAAGTTCAGGAGGGACCCTAGGGATTACTTGAGGAGTGAGGGTTGGGGTGTGATGGTGTGTGACTACTGGGAAAGTCTGTTTCTGTTATATGAGATTTGTCCCTGGCTACCTGAGTGGAGCTGGCACTGGGACTTTCCCCTTGGCGTATAGGAATGGGTATAGATCATCAAGGTCTGTCTAGAGGAAACTAGATAAGCCGAATCCCTTCCACTCTGAAGAGTAGCGAGAAAGGGCTTTGAACTCTGGGATGGGATGGCCACACCTTGAAATACAGTTCTACTGTTTCACATTCTGGTATTGTTCTCCCTTTTATGCTCACACTTGCCCTATCTTTGGCAGATATGAGGATGGTCAGGTGGGCGATGCCAACATAAATACTCAGGACCCCAAGATACAGAAGGAAATCATGCGTGTGATCGGAACTCAGGTTTACACAAACTGAGGGGGCCCCAGCCCTCGTACCACCCCTGTTCCCCCAGGATCCATCTGCCCTCATAAAAGGGCTCAGGTGCAGCAGGTGAGGCTGCCCTGAGGAATTAAGGGACCGTTACCAAGGGGGCAAGAAAAAGAAGAGGTGGCCTTCATGGTGGAACTTGACCCAGGAACCACTCTACGTTTGGATGGCCCAGACTGACTCGAACCCCTGATTTTTCCCAGTTGACTTCACCCTGTTTGTAAATAAAACAATAAAATGGAAGGTGCTGTGGACTGGATATGATCACTGTGGTCTGACTAGCCTTGGCCCAGCACCTACTCCAAGCCCCCAGATGGGATGGGGCTGGGGAGAGGGGAATATCCTGAGGGTTGGGACTATTTATGTTGCATGGAATCAAAGCTGAGTCCATTTAGTGTAGTATACTACAGATCTGCCAGCTTTTTAATCAACGGATTAAAAGGAAACTTACCAGTTATGCAGATGAAACAAATTGAGGATTATAGAATACCACTAGTGACTGTTTGTCAAGATTTAAGAGGCCAAAGCAGCTCAGGGATAGCCTACGGCTTTCTGCACAAAACCTACCCAGGCTCCTTTGCTCTGTATCTCAGGGGCTGGGCCCCTACCCTCTTCCTTCTCCTATTTATTTCTTTGGGACAAGTGAGGTTGGGGGACAGCTGGCAGGAGCAGGAAGTTGCGTTGGTGTTTAACTTGAAATCTATAAAGATATTCTAAGGGAATGCAGCTTCCCTTAATGAAACAAAACCCAGATTCTCGAAGGTTAGCAGGGTGGTGAAGGAAGGCAGCTATTTCTAGGAGACCTAATTTTGTTAATATCAGTGAATTCCATCTTCTCCCTGTTGATATTACCACAACAAGCCTTCTGCTGGCCTTTCAGGCTGTGCAACATGTACCCAAACCCTTCTAAGCATAGCTGAGATAGTTGGACATGTCCAAATATTTTATGAAATAATTATAAAGAAAAACAGAAATATAAGCACAGAGAATACAAAAAACATTAAACAAGCCTGGCTTTTCAAGGATAGGTTTCTTACTCTAGTATAGCTTCTTGATTTACAGAGCCTGCCCTAGACTGCCTGTTGTCTTTCATTACCTTCACCATACTTCAGAGGTACCTTCTTGCCTGGGTACCTTATGCTGTTTTGTAGTTGCTGACCTGCTTTAACGTGCAAGTACTATTACCCCTTCTCAATTCTGACTCTACAAGTCTCCCAAGACTCTCTTTCCGCATTCTGATTTGAGGTCTAGGAGAAATAACCTCTTCACCAAGTAAATGACCCTATCCCTGAGCCCACTCTAACCGAAAGTCCTAGCTCCTGGGAGGACCCTGGCAGCCCATCTCTGTAGTGTCAGAAATAGCTAACATTTTTTAATTCTTACTAGATAGGTGCTGGGCATTATGCTAAGCACTTAAATAATTTGCTAACAATTTAGATTACTTACTAGGTACTTGGTATTATAAGCTTTCTACATGTATTGACTCATAATTCTCACAATAAGCCTGTGAAGCCATTGAAGTAGGTGCTATTGTTCCTGTTTTGTAGATGAGAAAACAAAGGCACAGAGGATAAGCAATTCTGCCATATTCCACAGCTAGTGACAGGCAACCTGACTCCAGAATTGCTGTTCTGGTTCTAGCCTTTCAAACTTTACAAATATTTTTTTCACTTAATCCTGACAATGAAGCAGGAAGCTAGGTTTTCTTTAGAGATCTTAAATAATGTGTGTAAGGTCTCACAGCTGGTTTGTGGCAATGCTGTTTTTAACCAGATCTGCCCAACCTGAGCTCTTCACCTTACCTCTTAACCAGAACCTGAGCTCTTAACCACTGTAGTTCCCTAGACGTTCCCACTGGTGTTCCAGCAACTGAACTTAGGTATGTCACTACTGAAATGGTGTAACAACATTTTTGTTCAATTTCAGAAATTGTTAATAGATTTTTCTCAGTTGTAAGCATTTCTTATAATTTCTCTGTATCACTGGCATCTGATATAGCAAGTACTAGCAAATGATGGAATGAGAAGGAATGAACAAATAGTGTGTATTACCGGAAAAACTCAAATAGCCGAGCTAGCCTCCTGAGTGTCACTTTTTTTTAATGGCATATGCATAATAATGGTCTTTTTAATGCCAATAAAATTGTGATGAAATTAAATACACCATTTCATAGTGTTCCACAGAAAAGCAATAGGACTTTTTGGATCTGAAGTTTGAAAGCTACAGATAATCATATCTTATAAAATTCAAATATATATGAGGTAAACCAAAGCTGTTAAAACCCCGCAAACATTAGAATGCCTTCATTCTAGTAAATGAAGGGAAACTGGCTGGGTGGGGCCCTGAGTTTCTGGAGAGAAACCCTCCCACACCCTGGAGGGGAAATTGAGGGAGGGTTGCCTCTTTCCCCGACCTGGGCCTCGGAGGTGGGAGAGCTGGGGCCAGTGAAAGCCAGGTGTAAGTAACAAGGCATCGTCCTTCCCAGGGGCCAAGACTGTTAGAAATACGGCAGGTGGAGCTTGGCAGTGGCCTCCTACCTTTCACATAGTCCTAGACTCAAGCAACCTCACTTCATTTAGACCTGGTCATGCTTGGTTAGGGCTAGGATCAGGAAAAGAACTATTTTATTAATTAGTTCTAGGTAGAGAGTAGATGGCTATGATTTCTGGATTGAGAAATTAAAAACCCCTGGAGTTTAACCTTCCCCTTCCATCCTCTCCTGTAAATTTCCATCCAGGCAGGGTGTGGCCATGACTCAGTTTGTGGTGAGGATGTGTCCCTCCAGTGGGGAGGAGTCTGCTTGATTCTGCCGTTCCCTCTGGCTGGTGGCGAGAGGGAAAGAGGAGTGTGGTGCTGAGTCATTACTGGGTTACTGGCTTCTCACAGGATGGATTCTGAGGTGGAGGTTTGAGAGATGTCTCAGCTTCTGGGACCAATTTGGGGGTGATAGGAAGCTTCATGGGTCACACAATTCCCCTAGAGCAGTCCTCCCCCAGCAGGGGTGGGACTAAGGTAGGCTGCAGTTCATTTGAAAGGGCATTGACCCCTTTGGAGCACAGGACTTTCCACAAATGTTTCAGACCTCCCCTCCTGCAGTGGGCCAGAGGTGCCACCCCTTTAAATTAAAGCATTGCCTATGAAAATTATTTTACCTGGGAGAGGACCCAAAATCTCCTTAGTCCTAGCTGTCCTTCCTGGGATAACTGAGTCAGGTTAGCTGGCAGCCAGTGAACAAGGACAGACAGGTGAACTCTGGTGCCAAGGAAAAGCAGGCTGATTGAACTGCAGCAAGAGGGGAGGGGGGGCACTTGATCCATTGTACATCGATGCCTTCTCTTCCAAATCTTGATCAAGGCCCCATTTCATCCCTTACATCCTGTGTGTCGGGATGCTCCAGTCTCTGCCCTCCTTACAGGGTTGGGGAACCTGCGGCCTCAAGGCCACATGTGTCCCTCCAGATCCCCAAGTGTGATCCCTCAACCAAATCGAAACTTCACGGAACAAATCCCTTTATTAAATTTGGATTCAGCAAGGCCACAGGTTCCCCACCCCAAGTAGGGAAAGAGGAAAGCACAGGGCCTTCAAGGGGATGGCTTGGTAGATAAGATTAGAGCACCCTAAGGAGGCTTTGTCCAGTAAACCTTAGCATTTTAGGGCTAGAGAAAGATTGCCGGAGGCCACACTGGCTGACAGGGTCACCTTGGCTTAGGCAGTACTTCCATTAGTGTGACCAAGGACTCCTTAAGTTTCTTCCCTCCTGCTACTAAGTGCTGATGAGGCATTTTTGCAGGTGCCAGGGAAAACTTAGATACACAGTTGCATTCAGAAAACATTCAGTATTTGTTTATTGTTCCTTTCCTCCAAATGGCCTTCCCATACCCATCTCTATCCTGACCAACTTTCCATGCCTAGCTCAAAATGTCTCCTCCTCCACGGAGCCTTGCCTTCCCCACACAGATAGCCTGTGTCTGTTTATCCTTAACTCCAAAAGGCCAACTTTCTCTTCCTTCCAGGGTTTGTCTGTGGAAACTCTGGTATGCCTGGTAGGCCTGGAGAGATGGTACGAGTTTGAAGGCAGGCATAAAATAAAAAGTCCACCTGATCTGGCTCTAGAAACAACAGATAAAGTCCAAAGTGATAAGTACTATATTTCAGCATTAAATCTGACATTCAAGATCTGTGGGCTGCTCTGGAAATCTCTTGTCCCCAGAGAGAGAGAACACTACTCTTTCAGGCAGAGGGCAAGAGGTCGTGTAATTGATGGTAAAACCTGTACTCTCACCCTCCTCACCAGGGCTGAAATTTGTCTTTAGCCTCTAGGATTGGGTCCAGTATGGTTTGCTGACACACCCGCCCCCCCCCCAAGGACCCCAAATGACTTTAGAGAGTTAAACCATAAAGCTACAGATTCTGTGGTCAAGACTCCAAACAAGGCAGCCGTCTACGCCCTTACTCACACCCCACTCCAGTGAACCCAGCAGTTCCCCTCCCGTCCTGAGCAGGTCATTGAGCACAGTAGAAGGGCTGGCTCTAGGGGAAAGAGGGTCTGTGTCGTCCTTCAGAAACCCCAATTTCCTATAGCCCTGGGGTCACTTGTTACTGGGTCAAAGGGCCAAAGGAGTGATGGTCTAGAGAAGGGTAAGCTTGAATTCAGGAAGATGATCTGGCACTGGTCACGACGCATTTGAGGAAAAACCAACTCAAACTGTGTTTCTCTGCTCTCACACTACCACAACAGCAATCAGCCAGAAGACTTCTGTGACCAAACGTGTGGGGGTTTTTCCCCACCTGCTGAGCAAGCAATCAGTTCTGCTGTGGATACCAGCTGGGTGTCCTCCACTTCAAATCTGACACCTGGAGATAGTGTCAGATCCAACACTGACACACCTGCCAGTGTGTGAGGGCTCAGTCCCACAAGACCACCCCCTCCCCAACAATCTGGGCCTCTGGAACTTCTGACCAACTGGCTTCAAGTTGGGGGTCCCACTCTGGGTTAATTTGCTAGAGTGCCTCACAGAACTCAGATGGAGAGATGCACAGGGCAAGATATGGGGGAAGGGTGTGGAGCTTCCATGTCCTCCCTGGGCGCGACACCCCCAGAACCTCCACGTGTGCAGCTGTCTGGAAGCTCTCTGAACCCGGTCCTCTTGGGCCTTTCATGGAGACGTCACTGGCTAGGCATGACTGACAACTGTGTAGAAATGCACTCGGACAAAAAGGGTCTGATCTGATACTAACGGACAGAGTGGGGAAACCCAGCAAGACTGTTCAGATTCTTCCTGGCGCCTCTGTGCAGCTGTCTTTCCTCCAAGGTATGCGGCAGGACCCCTTCTGAAACGGGGGTCTTCTGACCCACAATCAGGCAAGGTAGGTCAAAGAATTTCCTTATGGCCAGCTCCAAGACAGAAAGGCAGGGAAGGTTCCTGCCTTGGGGAGAAAGGAACATGTGAAAGGAGGGAGGAGAAGGTCAGAGAGAGAGATTCTGTTTGCTGAAGCCTGCTTCTGAGGCCTGAACTGCCCCAACATTGTAACAAAAGACCGTAACAAGGGGTGTGCGAGTTACGGGCCAGGAACTGTGGATGAAAACATATATATATCTCCTCACACAAGGACAGCCCTCTAGGACTAGTCAGTTCCCAAAGAGGATGCCTATTGGGCAATGTTGGGCTCATTCACGTGCATGATCTGATCAAACCCACTATATGAAGCAGGAATTGTCCTCAATTACTTTTAGGGAATGGGACTCACACATTAATATACAGAACATGGTCATAGAACTGGTTAGTGGAACTGAAACAAAGATAGGATGCAACCCAAGCTTGCTCTTCTACACTGTGCTGCTTCTCAGCACAACAGTGACCATTACCTTAAACTGAATGACAAATTTTCACTGTGCATCTAATGTGAGCAAGGATATGCTAGATTAGTCTCTGCCAGTGTCTCGTGGACAGCATTTTATACCGTCAGGTGATCAAAATCTACAACTGAAGGGCAATAACTT
This sequence comes from Indri indri, assembly GCA_004363605.1. Lineage (NCBI taxonomy): Eukaryota > Metazoa > Chordata > Mammalia > Primates > Indriidae > Indri > Indri indri. Next base: position 3,443 of record RJWJ010000784.1, on the reverse strand, counting down.
GCCTGACCAGTTCCCCAATTTAATACATGTGTATTTCAATCTCAGGAACATTTAGGTTTAGAACTTTAAAATACAACATAGTCCAGCACTGGCCGGATCCCTAACACCCCCCAGTTTTGTCCACCACTGTTCTTTGTCCTCAGCTCAGGGGCAAGAGAGAGCCATTTATGCCATCCCTCTCTGGATAGGGGGGAATCTGACTCTCTGAGCAGGTGTGTGGGTTTTTTCCTCTCAACAACTTCATGTTCTTTTACAACCTTAATAGGCAAGCATTTACTTCCCACCTACAAGAAGGGGGAGCAGAAATGGCTTACAGAAGAAATTAAAAGGTTTTATCTCACTTTAAACAAATTTACTTTTAGGCTGTCACTTTCTCCTCCCAGCTTATCTGCGCTAACAGGAAGGGAATGAAGGCCTGTGATTCAGCTGCAGGCAGGGTGTCTGCATGAGCAGGTCACATCCGTTCTGTCTCATTTGCCAGGGAAAGAAAAAAAGAACCTAAGAGAATAGTCTTCACATTTTGAATGCTGCAACATTGTATCTGCTCTCAAAACTTGGCTGAATGAAGGCAAGAGTTCACAGCTGTTTAGTCGATAACTGCTATCATTACTGATGGTTGGCTAATCATTGGGAAATTGGAAAATGCCTTGAAGAAAAAGGTAAGAAAAGCTCCGACAATATTGACTTAAATACACGACTAGGTTGAAAACCTAAGTCTCGACTCCTGCATAGATTATTGGCTGTAACGTTCTGACTTGCCATTTCCAGATGTCAGTTCTGCACTAACGTCAATAGCTTCTATTCGCGTTCTGCTCTCAGGCACTTGTTCTGCAGGATTCCAGACCCTACTAAAGTATTCACATGGCCCCAACTGTCCTTCCTTGTTCCCCGGCCCTGGGACGATGAGTGGTCCTAAGAAGAAAAGGGCCTTGCGCTCCAGCTCCGGGCACACTCCGTCCTGCCGAGCCCCTCGGAAGGCAGCCCAGGCCTCCGAGCATCCAGGAGCCTGCGGCCCCCCAACTTCGCGTTCGGCAGTCTCGGGGGTGCGGGGGACAGGCACCCGGGGTGGGGCGGGGAGTGGCAGGGCGGGGCCGGAACAACGCTGCTCGAAGACCCGTGAGTCCGGGCCCAGCCGGGTAGGCGCAGACGACTGGGGCGGCCTGGGCCGAGGGCCAGGTGAGAAGCCAGAGTCCGGCCGCCCAAGTTGGCGGCGACAGGTGGCAGGGACGCCCGGGGGTCTGCGAGGGCGGTCCCCGGAGCTCCGGGGGCGGATCCTGCTGCCTCGCCACTTCCCCATTGGCCGCCAGAGCCTGTCAGTGCTTTGACTCGGTGCACCGTGTCCTTCCGCCACGGAATGTAGTTCTCCAAAGGGGCAACCTGACGGCCCGTTCGGCGCCCGCCGCGCCGCCCACTGAAGGTGACTGCGCCCCGTGCGGATGCGGAGGGGCGGGCGCAGCCGGGATTGGGCGGGGCGGGGCGGGGCGGGGCGGCGGAGGGATTGCGGCAGCCGCGGCCGGGATAACCTTGAGGCTCCGGCTGCAGAGTTCCGCAGAGGCAGGAGCGACGCATCCCGCAGCCGTCGACCTCTTCCCTTTGCAGCGTAGCGCGAGCCGGACGCCGCCGGAGGTGAGCCCTGGGAGAGGCCGAGCCGTGCGTCCCCGCCAGGCGCCCGGCCAGCGCGGACCGCCAGTCCGCCGCCGGCACCCAGCGGGGCGGCGCGAGGTCCCGGGCATCCCGGAGCCGGCCGGGCCGGGACAGGACAGGGAGAGGCTGCTCGCGCCCGGGGCCTGCGCTTTCGAAGTCCCCAGCGCCCGTTTCTTCCACAGAGAGCTCCTTTTCTGCCCTCACTGTGATCCTGTTCTCCTCTTCCTCTCCCCTCCTCAATCTGCTTCCATCCTCGCCTCCCTTCCCTTCTTCTCTTCTAACTGATTCATCCTTGCCTCCCCCTCTTCCTCCCGCCCCTGCTGCGTGCTCGTTTCGTCCCTCTCCCCCTTAATGTGAGTCCTTTTTCCCTTTCATCTTCAACCTGTTCATGTTGCCCTCACTCTGATGCTGTCTTTGTAACCTCTCCTTGAAACAACTTCTCCATTTCTCCTCCATCAGGCTCGTCCGCTCTTCCCGCGTGCCGGTCCCCTCCTGCTGCCCCTTCCCCCATTCATGCCCCTCCTCCCTCCATGCTGGTCACGTCCGCTCCTCCGCACCCCTCCTTCCCCTCCTCGCTGCCCCGGTCCCCGCCCCTCCGTTCTGGTCACGTCCGCCCCCACCCCGGTTTCTGCTCGTGTCCCGTCCCCTCTCCATCACAGCCTCCCAGACCCGGCAGTCTCGGCCTCTGCCGGGGCCGCGGGCCCGGGGCGGGCGGTTGGCGGGCGGCCTGAGCGCGGTGCGCCCGGCGGATGGGCAGGGCTGGGCGGCGGCGGGATGCAGCGGCGGCGCGGGCGCAGTTAGAGGGTTACGTAACCCTCGGCCTTTCCTGATGCAGGGGAAGAAGGGGTGGCTGCCCCGAGTTCCGGCCACTCTGCAAGGGCCTGGGAGTAGCGGGGCCCTCGAGCTCGCCCCGGCCCCTGCGGGGTGCGCGACTGCGCTTGCTCGCTGCGAGGGCCCGTGCGCCCCATCCCGCGCTGCCGGCTGCGCGTAGCGCCTGCGACCTGCCCGCCGCACCGCTGGCCTTGCGGGGCGCGGTGGGGGCCCAAGAAGCCGCTGCCCGCTTCGTAGAGGCCTCCTGCATCCTGGGCGCTCAGCGGGCTCCTCGCCTGTGCTCCGCCTGCCTTATCAAATGCGCCCTGATTGTGGAACCCGGAGACACGCGTGAGCGGCCCAGCAGGTTACGGAGAGGACAGGACATGTGTCGCGTTCTCTTAACAAAAACAGTATGGGTCAAGGACTGTCCTGGGGAGGGGGTTGGAGTCCGGGCTGGTCATAGCCCACCGAGCTCACAATCTAATTATGGAACGAACATGAAATGTATCGTTGGTAAGTGCTCTGAGGAAGGTACGAACTTCCTGCTGGGGGAGGGAGGACAGGAAGCCTCACGAGGTCTCACCAGGTGGCAAGCACGCCGGTTTGAAGAAGCAACGAAGCACTTTCCAGTCTGAAGGTCTGGAGACCCGGTCGTGGGAAGGCATCCCTAGGCTGCTTAATCCGCATACTCCAAACTCAGGATGTCGGTCCTCTCTGGCCTGAATAAAGTACACCTGATAGCGAAGGTCCCAGCCTGGGCAGAGGCACTGGGAAGCTGTAAACAGGCTTTTTTTTTTTTTTTTTTTTTTTTTTTTTTGAGACAGAGTCTCACTCTCTTGCCTGGGGCGAGTGCCGTGGCGTCAGCCTAGCTCACAGCAACCTCAAACTCCTGGGCTCGAGCAATCCCACTGCCTCAGCCTCCCGAGTAGCTGGGACTACAGGCATGCGCCACCATGCCCGGCTGATTTTTTTCTATATATATATTT